>PVKM010003820.1:0-55289 GCA_004027735.1 Carollia perspicillata
AAGGGGGACGAATGATGATGGAGGGAGATTGACTTGGGGTGGTGAACATACAATATAATTAATATGCAGGCGATGCACTATAGAATTGTACACCTGAAACCTATTTAATTTATGAACCAATGTCATCCCAATAGATTTTTAAAAGTTAAAAACTAGAATTGTAATGGGCTTCCGGTTCTAGAGAGTCCATGCTTCATTCAGAGAAAGTAAATTGGCCCAAGTGAGTTTGAGTTCACTTGGTCACTCCAGTGGTAATCATTTTCTAAATTGGTTTAGGGAGAATATTACATATTTTAAACTGCATTACACGCTGTCTTTAGAACGTTGCTTACAGCCAAATATTTCATTTTACTTCAGCCCAAATCCTTCCCATCTTATAAGGGCACTGAGGCAAGTAAGGGAGAGCATAGCATAATGTTACCTAAAGTGATTTTATTTTACAGCTTATGTAGAGGAGAGGTGGGATATACAAATGATTAAAATAATGGTTTATAATAGGCTTGGGAAGGCTGACTGGAAAAATGAAAATCCAGAGGCACCTTGTGTTTTTCTCACAAAAGTTAAAACCCAAATAATCATTGCGAAACTCCCTACTCTCTTCACATAGTTGACTTTCGTTTTACCTGTAATGTTGTGCAGTTGTCTCTTCCATTTCCACATTGTCTTAATAGTAGTGCCCTTTGAAATGTTCCTGGTTGATTTGCATCATAGTTTACAATGCTTTACTTCTTATATTTCATTTGTATTGGTCTACAAAAAACAAAGGGCCTACTTTCCATCTTGATTCAAATAAAGTCAAGATGCTAAAATTAATACAGCAAAATTTCCTAAGGTTTTTAGTCTTACAAACACACATCTGTGTGCACAGGGGCATATACACATATACAATGAGAAAGAGAGAGAGAGAGAAACTTTGCCTTCAGTTTTCTATGTAGTAGAAAACATTATACCAAACTTGAATTACTTCTCAATGTTAAATTGTCCCTTTTCACTGTGTAAATCTGTTTTTTTTATTTTATTTATTGATTTTAGAGAGAAAAGCATCAATTTGTTTGTTATTCCATTCATTCATTCATTCATTGGTTGCTTCTTGTATGTGCCCTGACCAGAGATCAAACCTACAACCTTGGTGTATTGGGATGATACTTCTTTACTCATCCAGAGCCAAACTTTTTTTGATTCTTCGGAGAGAAGCTTCCCAAATAAAATATAATTGTTTGAGCCAAGGGAGAATTTTTTTCCTTCTATTTTTTCTTTTAGAAGAAATTTGCTCAGGAAAAAATCAAGGACCGTTTTTTCTAGGGATAAAGAGAATAGACTGGACCAGTGTTCCTCAAACCTCAGTGTGTACATACGCATCACTTAGGGATCTCTTTAAAGGACAGATTCTGGCTGAAGGCGTTTGCAGTGGGCCTACCATCTTGCATATGTAATAAGCTCCCAGGTAACGCCGACTGCTGCCCACGGACCACACTGTGAGCAATGAGGGCCCAGAGGACCACTGGCTGTCTCACCTACATCTGGTACCTCACACGATAGTGCTCAAGTCATCAGCTGGAGAGTTCTGAAAAAGGAAGCAAAGTGAAAGTTAAAATTGAGCCTCGAATTATAAAGTTGGAAGAGTATTTAAGGGGAACCCTGATTTATTTCCCATTGCAGGGTGTTCTGTAGTATTACATGCAAACCATTCCAGATGGCTGAAAAAGTAACAGTCTCTTTTGAAGACAGCCTGCAGCATTACTTGGTAAGTTAATTCAGTTTTTAATAACCCACATCATATTTAGCAAATACATCCTCTGCTATATCATCAGCTAATTTTTTATGTGCAGACCTCATTACAAAAGAAAATTCCTATAAATAATACCCCTTTATAAACTCAAAAACTATTCACTAATATATAATTTCATAGTTTCCATTCTTTACATTAAGCTATCTCAGATCATTTAGACTGTTCTCAATGGGATATTTTCCAACCCTTTAATCACTTGAGTAATCTTATCCAAGTGATGTCATTCCCCCAGAGAGTAGTTTATTCTATCCTCAGTTAAAAAACCTCCTTCCTCTTCTTTATTTTCATTTTTCAATCCTCAGTGGCCTACTTCTTTTCAAGAATTTCTATATCATCTTTATGGATCATCTTTTTAAGATCTTTCAGTGAGTAATAGCCAAAATATGTGTTAAGCTATTCATTTGCAAAATAATTGTACATAATTAGTGTACAAGATTATCACTATGCTGTGCCTCTGAGGTTCTTGTGTTTTGTTGTTTGTCTCTGAAATAATTTAGATTTTTTAAAGTAGTTCCTCAATTATCCACATATAAGACACACAAACTAAGCTACATATAGGGACTTTTAAAAGCAAACAATGATTTATTATATTTACCTTGTTAAAAAAGTTTTTGAAGTATAATTAATATAATATATTGCATATGTATAAACGCATAATTTGATAAAGTTTTTACCATCGTAACCATTTTTAAATGGGCAGTTGAGTACTGTTAACTATATTCACATTGTTATATATTTAGTTTTTTAATACTCACAAAACCTAGCATTGTGTGAACATTTAATAAGAATAATACATATCAAGCACAATCAGAGATAAATCCCTGTTTCACCTCTTACTAGCTCTATGACTTTAAGCAAGTTAACATCTTGGAATAAATGTTTTCTTATTTTTAAAACAAAGATAATTTTACTTACCTTATAGCTAGCTACTCATGCAGATTAAATTAGATAATATATAGCATATGTCTAACAAAGAGAGGGTATTCAATAAATAGTTATTTCACTCTTCTCTAAGTCATAAAACTTACCAATTAGACCATCAATTTTACTTTAAATAATATTCCTCATGTTGTAAGCATGCAATAAATGTGTTGGGTGAATGAATCAAAATATAGGAACAATCAAGTTCATTGTCTGGACAAAGAAAAATCATTACAACTTGGTTAAATCCCATGTTTTTTATATTTATAAACTCCTATCAATTACGCAGACTTAGCCCTAAATGTTTCATTCCCAGGGTTAAACAACATAACAAAAAGCACATACCAGATTTAGATGAGACTGGTATCTATCTAGGTCATGAAAATATATTGTTACCAAAAAAACTATAAAACTCCTAGAAGAAAGTGTAGGAAGTAAACTATATGACATCAGCCTGAATAATATCTTTTTGGACATGTCCCCTTGAGCAAGGGAAAGAAAGGAAAAAATAAACAACTGGAACTACATCAAACTGAAAAGCTCTGTGCAGCAAAGGAAACCCTCAACGAAACAAAAAGGCAGCCTAATGAATGGGAGAATATATTCGCAAATGATATATCCAATAAGGGGTTGATAACCAAAATATATAAGAAACTCATACAACTCAATTACAAAAAAATTAAAAAATCAATTGAAAAATGGGCAGAGGACATGAAAATAAATTTTTCCAAAGAAATTGTCATACAGATGGCCAATAGACATATGAAAAGATACTCAATATCACTAATCATCAGGAAAATGCAAATCAAAACACAAGGAAATACTATGTCATGCCAGTCAGAATGGTTATTATCAAAAAGTCAACCAAGAACATGTGCTGGGGAGAATGTGGAGAACATGGAGCCCTTGTGCCCTGGTGGTGGGAATGCAAACTGTGCATCCAGGGTGGAAAATACATGGAGATTCCTCAAAAACTAAACAACAGATATATCATACAACTCAGCAATCCCACTTCTGGGTATTTATCCAAGGAAAACAAGAGCACTGATTTGAAAAGATATATGTACCCTGATGTCCACTGCAACATTATTTACAATAATGATGTAGCCAAGATGTAGAAGCATCTAGGTGTCTATCAACAGATGAGTGTATGAAAAAGATATGGTATGGAATGGAATATTAGCCTGCAATAAAAAATGAAACCTTGCCATTTCCAACAATATAAATGGATCTGGGAGGCTATGGTGCTAAGTGAAGTAAGGCAGGTAGAGTTAGACAAATACCATATGGTTTCACTTAAATGTGGAATCTAAAAACAAAACAGAACAAACAACTAAAACAAAAGCAGACTCATAAAAAAAAGACTAAAGAAATGGTTACCAGCAGTGGGGTAAGGTGAAGGAGAAGTGAAGGGGGGAAGGGCAATAGAGTCAACACCTTTATGAAATGTTTACATGGTGACAGATGATAACTAGAATTAGTGGGGTGATCACATTGTAAGAAAAATGTCCAATCACTATATTGTACACCTAAAATGAATATAAACCAGTATAAGATTGCATACCACCTATATTTAAATTTTTTAAAAAATTAGAAGGTACATTAGAAGACCTTAGAGTCTTTTAGAGGGAAGAGAATATAAATGAATTATGTTGTATTACATAAGGATTATATGAATTTGGTGGAAGCCTCTATTTAGGTAGGCATGACTGCGACCATTTACTGCTTTCAGAATAACATTGTCACAGTTCACTGACACTTATGGAGAAAGACTCACAAAGAAGGTGGTGATGCACAAGCTTGACTTCTAGTGCCCATATGTTCTTCTGTCTCTGGAAGAATGTCTGTGTCTTGGCATAGCCACTGATTAGTAGGATAAAGTTAGGTGTCTTCGGCTACTTAAAGCTATAGTTTCTCATTTATAACATATGAATAAAATCAAAAGTTGTGTATATGTTATATAATACAAAGTTTTATTAAAGCCTTTATCACAATGTCCAACAAATTTTAGTTGTCACAGACGCTCACTGTTTATTCAGTATATAAGTAGCATCCTTAGTAAAGAAATTAGAACCCTTAAGCTCTAAGTCTGCAAGCTATGATATATCCAATTAAACTTATATCTAAAATGTGAATAAATGGATTTCAGATTGAGGGATGATTTATGGTATTCATTTTCATATAATAATGCAATTATTTCTAGGTTTCAATAATAACAAGCCTAGATGATTTATACATAATTATCTATTCACAATTCCAGGCATAATTACAAAAACTGTTTCCCTACTAAAGGAGCATGGTTTTATTGTTAATCAAGTATCATTAGTATTGACTTCAAAAATGTATCATTAAAACTACTGAAATTTATAATTTAAGTCAAAGCATTTGTAGCTTTAAAAAAAACTGGAATGGTATTGTCATGAATTTGGCATTAGCAAAATTCTTGGTAAGTTCTTTTAACTCATATGTTTGTGTTATATCCACACATGGTCTAAAAGCAAGCAGCTAGTTCTATGCTAGAAAAAAACAGCAAATCCTCCAGCCAACCACCTTCCTCAAATTCCCAACTCTCCAGAAACTTTAAATCTTTTAGCTTCTTCCTTTAGTATTTATCTTCATAACTTTAATGAGTAAATCCTACTACAGATTATTACTTTTGTCTTGATGTGCTGACATTACTTTTGAGGCAGCTTTATTTCTCCTCATACCCTTTACACAGGTGCACACTTCCTCAATCCCTTCATCCCAATAAAGCCAAGTCCTAATTCTGACTAGACCAACACCCATTGCTACATTATTACGACTATTTTAATTCTATGCGCAGCTGAGCCATGCAGTACAATACAGTTATTTTTACATTTTTACACCTCGCTGTTACTGTTATCTGTTTGTGTTCCTGAATGTATTAATCATCTTTTTTTTTCATTGTCTATGTTTCTAAACACTCATTACTAATGTATCCAAACCCTCCTCTGGTTGAAAAAAAGATCTCAGTATGTTCAAACTCATTGGGTATTTGATCAACGTCATCTGCTTGAACAGATCACTCAGGGAACCTTCCTTCTGATCAGCTCCGGTCTGCAGTGGGTTCTCTCCAGATTTGCTGTATGCCTCTCGTTTTGGGGTTTTATTTCAGCTTTTTGGGGGTGATTGCATTTGCCCATTTCTTATGTTAAATTATTGCATGTCTTCTGGCTGTCATGTATTTGGTATTTTGGGTTTACTCACTTACCTGTAGATCACATAATTCCATAACTTCAATAATTTTTGGAAGCTAAATTATTGAGATTATATCTGTCAGAAAAGAAATTTATTCTACAGTTATACTTAATTGATCGTTTTCTAGTATAGAACCTAAGAAGAAATCACTTTTCCTCCAAATTTTGCAAGTGTTACTCTATTATCCTCTACCCTTCAATGTTGGGTTGAGAGTTCTGGAGCCAGTCTGGTACTTGTTTCTTGTGTGGCATCTGTTTTGTTTTGTTTTTTGTTTTTTCCCCTCTTTCTGGATTTCACCTGACTCTTCTCTTTATTCACCATGTTCTGAAATTTTGCAATGATATGCCTTAGTAAGGTACTATTTTCAAGATACTTTGTGAGCCCATTTTTTTCTGGAAACTCATGACCTTCAGTTTTAGGAAATCATCTTAAGTCATTTATTTAAAGATTTTCTTTGTTTAGTTGTTTCTGTTCTAGCTTTTGGAATTTCTTTTATTCATCTACTAGAATTTATAGACTGGTCTGCTAACCCTTTCTGTCACTTTTACGTTTTATCTTCTTTTTCTCTATTTCCTAGAAAGTGCTTTACTTTGTCTTTCTAATCTTTGAGGTTTTTTATCTCTGCTATTTTTAATTTCCACATATTTTTCTGTCTTTTGAATTTTCCTTAAAATATAGCCTCTTATTTTAGTTACATATTTGTAGTATCTTCCATTATGTATATAATAATATTAATAATAGGTTTTGTTTTTGGTCATATCCCTTGCATATTGTTTCCTCTTCATTGCTTTACTTGTTTTGACTTCTGCCATTTATATCAGATATTTTACTTTGCTTTAAATGCTTGGTAATCCTTCACATTCTGCTCCTATTAAAGACAAGGGCACTAAGAAGATACTTGGAAGTTCTGTGTTCCTGGGTGAGGCCTATTGACTGTGGATTTCACTGTTGGATGGCATGGCAGAGTCATTTTGTTGGACAAATCCCAGAGTCAGTCGCATCGACTTAATCCTCCTCTTTAGCGTGAAACCTTACCCCCAGCTGTGCCTGGTGTGTCCCAGGGCAGAGACCCTCTGTTTTGCTTCTCCAGAGAATTCGCCTCTAGCCCTCTGCTCACCTTGGGACTTACTTATCTTAAATATTCTTTCAACTAACTAATCCTCCTTTTTTGAAAACTATACCTTTACCTTCCAGATCCAGTTACTTGGTATCACAAATTCCTGAGAATACAAGGAATTTTGGGGGTGTAAGTCAATTTTTTTTCACTGTTCCCATTGATGATTTCGGATTTTGTTTTCTCAGATCTGCTACAGTATACCATTTTCCCTTTAAAATTTGTTGCTGTTTCCTCTTTCTGCTTTCTCCTTGTAGGTTTGCTGTTGGTTTAACAGAGGAGTACAAAGGAATGAAGTAAATGATATGTGTTCAACCTACCCACTTTTAACTGAAAGTCTGTACAACTCTTGGTAACTATATATTGAAATGAGATTATATAAAATCTCCCCCACTGGTGTTCTGAAGTCAAGAAGACTCCATCTTTTTTCTTTGTTTGTTTGTTTTACATTTTAATAAAGCATCCTGTAGTGTTACTCTCCTATGTGGCAAAACCAGGGCCAGTGGCTAACATGCTGTACCATAACATCTCCATATTTCCCAAGCTGATTGACTGACCCCTCCATAAATGGCTAACAAATACTTGTTGAGGTTTTGAGTGCTCTTAAACCCACACTTTCTAATAAAATCAATCATAGGGACATTCAATTGGCTCTTTCAAGTTGCCGTGAGTAGACTTGGTTGGTTTTCAAATGCCAAGAATTGCCCTGGTGTGGAATATCTTTTGCTTTATAAAGTCACAGCCCTAAAAAACAGCACTATTTCAACTTCCTAGGGAAGATAATGAGCCAAAACCATATTTAGGAAGAGAAATACTTTGACAAATGCTTTCACTTTGCCCACTCATTCTCTCAAAATGGCTCCCTTGGGCCCCTGCATTCCTGAGGGGTCAATATGAGGAAAGCCTTGTCTCTCTTGAAGTGTCACTGTTTGTGACTTTCCTGTGACATTCGGTTTTAGTATAACTTGCTGAAAGGTCCACAGGTAAACATAATAGGGAAAAGAAGGGGAAGGGGCAAGTCAAGGAACGTGAATAAGGATTCACAGGCACAGACAATGGGATGGGGATTGACTGTGTGAATGAGGGGCTGGAGCAGGGAGGGCATTGAGGGAAAAGGCAGGAAAACTGTAACTGAACAACAACAATAAAAATATTTAAAAAACAAAACCAAATCTATGTAGACCGGCATTCTGCTGTATTGCAATTCATGGAGCAACTTGAAGTCACGTGATTTCCAGGTTTATACTACAGGCTTTTTTAGTTTTATTTAGTATTCTGTTTTCCTCTCAATCCATACTTTACATATCTATCTTGTTTACCAACATCTCCAGTGTGGTTTCACAGATCTATGAAAATTTACAGTAAATTAGAATGGTAATGCTTCCAAGAAGATTTAAAATTACTGGTAGTAAAACAGTGACCACAACTCAGATTGGACCCTCTGGAGAAGGCTGAGGTTTGCTTTTCCTGAAATGGTCAATTTTAGATTGTGACTGAGGCAGCTTCCTGAGTGATGAGTGAGTTAAGGAGAAAGAGTTTAACAAGCCCATGTGTTTCAGGTTATGTAATTTTTTCCTCCTGGTACAGATCCATCATGTTTTCTGCAGTCATTTTTATGTCTTTTTCCCCCTAAGCACAATAAAATACAAAACAACAAAAAACACCATAGTGTTTGTTTTGTTGTTAATTACAATTAAACATTCATTAAAAGAAGTCTGCTGTCTTGTGAAGGCAGTTTGAGAAAATATTTTACATGACAATTTTTAGAGACTTAATTATCTTAGTGTACAGATGAAAAATCCTCTCCCACTCTCCATTAAACATATATATGTATATATATATGTATATATGTATATAGTCCTCCATTTCAATCTATCACCAAAATAGGGTCACACACTGCTTTCAATTAAAAAGGCAGCAAGCTTTAAGTGTATGCCAATTATTTGTTAATTTATAGTGAGACAGAGAGAAGAAAGAAACCAAGGTTGGGGGAAGGGCTATTGTCCAAATTTGCCAGTTTCCCAGGTGAGTGCTCTATTTGAATTAAAATGTTGGTTTTGCTAGCTCAAATCAATAGAGACTCTTCTCCTCACAATTCCACACAGCATATAAAGCACAAACCTCAAAGCAATTCAGTGGGCATAGATTTGGTGGTTGAAGCACTCTTTCTTGTGAGACACATTAAATGAAAAAAAAAAAAAAAAAAAAAAGCCCTTACTGCATGCAGACACGGGTCCTTACCATCTGACTATAATGTGACCACAACAAGGAATACAAAAACTAGTTACAGGTGAGCCTCAAAGGGCTTGACTGTTCGGTCAGCATGGACTCATTTCACTAATCCGGCTCCCTGATTTGTGAAATGGAATGGACTAAATGATAAGGCTAAGCACCAAATTAACGTGAAACACTTCTTGAAGTGTAGCTGTACTCCACCCCACCCAATTTATAGTTAAGTCAGTAAAAGAGGGATCGAATCCTTAGAATTCTTTATACTAAAACACATTTACGCAGTTTTAAACTTTCCCATGGGGAAACAAACATATCTTGACTTTTCCAGACCCCTCCCGTTAATATCATTGCCCTATAACAATTTTTCTGTGCAAAATTATACATAAGGTTCTTTTCTAAATATTTGATGAAAAATTTTCCTTAGTAAGGATTCAGAACATTGATCAAAACTTCCCCTATTCATTCTTAAAAAAGAATACATTCCAGACATGACTTGTGAGCAGTATTTTAGCTTAATTAGATGCACATGTCCAGCTTTGTTCTCTAAATCCTAGGCATATTTCCAGCTTTGGGTTTATAGAATTATTACATTTACAAACACAAAATGCAAGTTAGACTTGCTTTAATATTGGAATGGCATGAAACAGCCTGAGTAGACACAAAGATTTTCTCCAAATGTTTCCAGACCACCAGTTTTCTCACATATGCCCACTGGGTGGGAGGCAGGAATAACCTGTTTCCCAGTACCTCACAGGAGCCCACTGGGAGGAGGAAAAAGACTGCTCCAAACGGGAAGCTGCTCTCTGCATCTCCTGGGGTCTGTCTCTCAAAAAGTATGCAAGTAACACACACTTTTTTTTTCCTGCCCATAGATACAGTGGAAGCCAGCATCAGAAGAAAAACTCACTCAGAGCCTTTAAACCCAGGAGAATGAGAAATGCCCATACACAGATTCTGCCCTCACATCTTCCAGCAATGTTTTATGAGACCAGTGATGTACAGCATTAACCTTCAAAGAACTCAAGGCAGAGCATATAAAAATGCTGAAAAGGTCAGACCTTCACACCTTAATTACTACCAAAAATTCATAGGATACTTTCAGTGGTAAAATTTTCCAATTATTCACACTTAGAAAAATATCTAACAGCACTGAAGAGGGAAATGACTTTCTCTTCCAGGTGTTGGTTAATTGGATGATGCCGGTTGTGCTTGTTAGCAATAAGCAGGATACACTCTTTGCATTCTTTTTCTGACATATATTTTAAATACAAAGGTGGCAAGAGTGGTTTTATTTAGTCTGAGTATTATAAAGCTTTTACATTTCTTCAGGGCATAAAAACAGAAATCTAAGACAAAAGATTTGAAGACAACCTGATTTTCTATGCAGATATATGTTCATCCCACAGTGTTTGGCACCGTGTGGCTCGAAGTGTTTTTATGATAATGAACCTTCCCCCTTCTCATTTAGAAGACCTCCAGTTTTATGAGGTCTTCTAAACTGATACCAGTTTAAATTCTCTCCCCTTCTTTCTCCAATATTCTCAGGAAACTGCACTTGCTTCATCAGAAGTAAAACTGTCCCCAGGTTTTCACATTAGATCGCATTCTCCACACACTCAGGACACAAGCAGTGGGAATATAGTTCATATCACCAATATGCAAGGAATGGTGGGAAGTAAATGTGTTTGATTTCTTGGATCCTTGCGGGACATGCAGGAGAAGCTTGGACCAGGATTAGATAGTTGCTATGACCTGTATGGCAATTTGGAGTTTTTCACTGGTAGTAAGGACAAGGAGGAAAACAAAACAAAACATGCTTTCTATTATAATTTAAGTAATACCTAGACTTTACAGGAAGATTAAGTCTGCTATTCCAGTGTGCATGTGAATGTGTGTGTGTGTGTGTGTAAAATTTGCCTTCAAAGAAATTATAATCCATGAGAGAAGACAGATACCTACAATGCTCTATCATGCAAGAAAAAAATACAAAACCACTGTGATACATTTATAACAAAAAGCATGAGGGACCCAGGGGTATGGGAAGGAAATTTTCATTTATGACATTCAGCGAGGTATCCTAGAGGAGGTAACGTTTTGGCTCAATAGGATTTTGAAAGGTGGAATCAGGGGTGCAAGGAGTTAATCAGCTGAAACCCTGCAACTAAATACAGAAGCCACACTTGCCCGTGGGAGAATTCTCCTGTTCCCTGTTCGAGTCCCCTCACACTGGTCACGGACTTGACCGGAGTCCTGTGTCTGCCACTGTTGTCAGTTCTGAGAAACACTACTGCTCCTATCTACAAAGGTAAGAAGCAGAATTACACTGTTTGCTATTTATAAAATATAAGAGCAATTCTTATCAGATTGGAGCTACGAGAAGAAAAATTTAATATTTGTAATGTTTATATAGAGATTTATCTCTGAGACGCTCCTCTCATATACATTATTTCCTGGTATAATCTAATATTTGCTAGGAATCTTCGTCATGTTCAATACCTTTTAGAACTGTAATAAATAATCCAATTCAATTTAAAAAATAATAATGTTTTCCTCCAAATTCTAATAATCCTGTGATACAATCTGTCCCCAGTTGTGGTTACATGTAGTAATTTCCCTTCCTTTTCAATTTCTTTGTCAAGTTCCTTTCTTTGTTCCATTAATTTTTTTTATATGTGGTCTTTTGGTTCAAAGAGGTCACAAGAGGTTGGTCGGGTTCTTTAGAATTCATAGCTTCATGAAATCTTTTCAATTTATTTATTTAATGTTTCAGATATTACTCTCCTGAAATATTACATAAAACAACTAATGGACATCATTGCTGACTGGGTCAGATGTTTCATTTCTACATTTAAACTCAACTGTCATAAATCTTGTGTGAGTCTATTTTACTTTTCTTGGTGCTAGAGGGGTAGGCATGACAGAGACACTGATGCTTATGTACACTAAAACTATCTGTAAGAGCAAACCTCTTTTCTGAAGAAGTTTCCTTAATAAGCAAATGGACCCTTTTTCTGATATAAGTATTTAACTGCCATGAGCATTTTGCATTTATGATTTTGGGGGTCAATTTTAGCTGTGTTTATTTTTTGGGGTTTTACTCTCAGTGTTTTGCAAATTCATATAGATGATATTCATACATCCAATTTAAAATGAGCTGTATATATTTTCTTGTTAATGAATGTACAGGCACACCTTTCCTCAAATTCCCTTTGTTGCTACATAGGAAGTTAGCCCTCTGCTACTTCATGGGAATTAGATATCAGCCAGACCAACCTTCCACTGTAGCCTCTTTCTCCTGACAGTTAAAGCCAGAAGATGAACACGCAGCCTAAACATGGGCAGTGAGACCGAGATCTAGAATCTTGGGTGTGTGATGCAAAGACAGAGAAAGGGTACATGGTGGTGGCAGCATCTGTGAGAGCTGTGGTTCCAATAACAGCATCTCACCAGATACGCCCGTGGCTGAGAACTTAGCTATGGTTCTTGTGTCCTGCATATTTTTACTTTTCGGTTCTCTTGTCTTTTACTAATTCTCTGAGTCCTAACGCACTCCCAACACTCCTCTTTTAATTTTGATATTTTACTTAAGACAGCTCAAGACAGTTCGAATGGCTTGTGTCTGAGAACCCAGATGTACATAGGAGCTATGATGATGAGAACACATCCACAAAAAAACAAAAAAGAAATGATTTCAAAGTCTTGTTGACAAATTCAGAAGATTAAAAATCCTGCCTGTTGGCAGTACAATATAAAGCACAATCCACTTTTAATCATTTAATTTAAAATTTAAAACATCCTGGCCTGGCTGGTGTAGCTCAGTGGACTGAGCTCGGGCTGTGAACCAAAGGGTCGCAGTTCGATTCCCAGTCAGGGCACATGCCTGGGTTGCGGGCTGGGTCCCCAGTGAGGGCCATGTAAGAGGCAACCACACATTGATGTTTTTTTCTCTCTCTCCTTTCCTTCCCCTCTCTCTAAAAATAAAAAAATAAATAAAATAAAATAAAATATCCTTAAAGCGACCATACAATACATAATAATTTTAGATTTGATATTTCTGGTGGTATATGAAAGAACTCTTTGTTTTTAAGAAATATAAACTGAAGTATTTAGGAGTTAGAGGCATCATGTCTATAACTTGCTATCAAAGAAATCAGAAAACCATATAAATAGATAAAAGGAAAACGAATGTAGTAAAATGTTAACACTTGTAGATTGGGTGTAATGAGTACTGGTATCTGAGATTTCTTTGTATTACAACAACTTTCCTGGAAGTTTGAATATTAGCAAAATAAAAAATTTAAAACCGCTGAAGTTACCACCCTCTCATCTTTCAGCATTGAGGAAACATTCCTGAGAAGCTAAGCAAGGAGCTCAAGGGCACACCGCCTGACGGTGGTAAAGTATCAGTAAAACAAACTAGCATTAGCAAAGAACAGTTCTTCTTCAAGGAAATAAAAGGATTCCATGTTTGATGTTGAACTTTAAGAAAAAATATCTGGAATGCATTGTAACTTGGACATTTTTCTGAGAAAACTATTTCATGTAAGCATTGCTCATCCTGGTGTCATTTGCCTGGAATTAGTTTTCCTTTAATGCTATACATAGATTTAAGGGTTATCCACATATCCTGAAGAGGGCATTATTTGGATTGCAACTGAAATGAGATGTATATTATAAATAAATTCAACACATGAGGAAAATAATTGGGAAATACGAAAGTTACAGTTATCTCAAACTTATATCTCCACCTGCTTAGAAAGCACAGTCTTTGGAATGAAATCCATGTAAAAAGCAATATCCACAATTAATTTCCATTGATATGTCATTAAGGCTTACTAACTAATTAGCACAATATTTCATCTGAGAACTGGTGTCTGTGTATATGTATATTTTTGCACTTATTTTACATCAAACTCAAAGAAAATCCTGTTTCTTAGAAAGTACTATGAACAGATGGATGAGAGAGACTCCTTTTGCTTTGCTCAAGTGAATTTGTAGCAGCCCTACCTTTATTGGAAGTTGCTTTGCGTCAGAATGTCTTGAAGACAGTCTGCAAATCAAGCACTAATTTTTTTAATGAATGTTTTATATCTGAAATATGAGAATACCTTTGTCTTTCAAATATCCTGTCAGAACTTAACTCCAAGAGTGGAATATATTAGTTACTCGGGACATGAAGTTAGCTATTAAGAGAGACTTCCTTTTTTTCCTTTTAACCAACATGATTTTGAATATCAGATGCCACAGGAAAAATTTCTTCCCAGAAGAAAATTACAACATTAAGACTTCCTTATACAATGGGTCATGCATTTTAAGGATTTCACTAAATTATAATAGGCACTTCTCCTCAAAACTGAACCTTTATGAAAATAAAATTTAATTTTAAGAGGCACTATATGGTAAAGATTATTTTAATAGCAATATTCAATTTTAATGAAAAGATGGCCTAGACTATGCTTAACACTGTGAGCATACATTGGCACATGTATTCTGGAAAACAATTACACTGCATGTTCCCAAAGCATTAAAAATGTGTATGTTCTTTTGATTCAATAAGCTTAGTTCTAGAACGATGACATTTCTAATAGTAAGAGTAATTACACTTTTAATTTTTTAATTTGCTTTTGCATATTTTTATAATTTTTCTGATTATCACAGATCATATTTTAATAAGTTAAATATTAATTCATAGAATCTGTCTTTGAGTAGATTGAGAGACATTATTTTCAGGGCACCCATGTCAACCTGATGATTTGTCTTCAATATGCTGATATGTCATCATAGATGATTTCCAAAATTGTCATCAATGCTATTGATAAACTTGGTTTTCTTAGCATTAGCTGCTTAGGGCAGAATAACATGAGCCTTCGTGAGAGGAATGGCTAACCTCTGATGTGCCTTCTAGTTTAAAACTAATCCTTATCTTAAATTTTTTCTCCATAAATTATAGACTGCTGCATGGGCAGATATGCCCACTGAGGTTAGAATAATCAACATTTTCATTCATGATGGGTGAAATTTACCACATCCACAGCACTTCTGTCACACACTTCTGATGACCCAAATAAGTAAAAATAAGACAATAGTTTGTCAAGCATTAGGAAGTAGAAGGGAGAGAAGGAAAATAATTAAAAAATTGTTCTGAAGTGCAACTTGTATAGGTAATATAAAATATTAAGTAAATAAGTGTTTAGGTGATATATAAATAAAGCAAATATTATGAAAGCATTAAATGAACAACTGGTATTTGGAAAACCCACCATTGATGTGTTGTGCACTTGCTATGTCTGTGGTTTTGTCTGTGTTACATGTATTTTCTGTATGGTGTATATTATATGATTCATGTGCTATGTTTGTCTATGTAGTAACCATGTATTTTGCAAGTGTGGTATGATCACTAAGTATGTGTGTTGGGTATGTTTGTATTACATGCACTTGTGTGCTGCATGTATAAAGTGTTCTGTGTGAGTTTATTTGTATTTCGTGTGTACTATGTTGTATATGTTGTAGTTATGTGTGTGTATCTTTGTGTACCAGAGGAACTGGATCAAATAGGGACGGAAGAGCCAAAAAGAAACGGAAAGGAAGATGTTGACACTCTGGCCACATATCAAGCATTTATGTTGCATCCATATCCATGCAGATTGCAAATGGCATTAATAATAAGGTTCAGCGTGAAGGACGGGATTTTAAACGCACTGTGCATCTGTGTGCCGTGTGGGACTGCATATGCTGGCAGACACTCCCACGTCAGTGAAATGCTAGGGGCCTGACAGTGTAGAGTGGGCCGTTTCACAAGGATCATTAATCTTACGGGTTCCTCTGGGCTTCCTTTTCCGTGAGTCTGGTTTCCTGAGTTGGCTAAAATTGTGGTAGATGTGGATTTCTGCCCATAAATTAACAGTCTCTGGTCTCTGACCTATCTGTCGTAGATGAGGGAACCCAGAGTGACAGTTCTCTCTGATGCTTTCTTCATACCAGATAATAACTTATCTGGTTGAACGATGAACTATAGTTTGAAAATGATTTCACAATCATTTAGATAATTTCCCTGCAACCCTGGAAGGAAAGGAATTCTCCAAAAACTTTGAAAAGAAGATAGTACAGTTAATTTTATCCAAAAAAGAAACAGGCTCCAAAACGTTAAAGAGTGTGACTTTAAATGTGACTTTAAAACATCTGACTTGAAGTAGCAAAGCTGAGATTAGAAACCACATTTTATGATTTCTAACCACATGCTAGAAATACTATAATATACTAACCATGTTTCCCATTCTGGACATATTTTCATTAACATTTTATTATAGAATATCTGATAACAAGGAATGTCCTTTAAATTATTAAAATATTTCAATCATTCTGTATATTAATGCTTCCTTCTCTGGCAGATATAAGACCTGGCAGGAAAATGCACTGAATAAAATGCTACGCACACAGTGCTCTCATCTTGGTTCAAACCCTCACTGTGAGGTTCAAACCCTCACTATACACCACAACGTGGTTTCCTTGCCTTGAGCCTTGGCTTTTTTCTTTCCTGCTATATCATTCACAACACTGCAGGAGCATCTTTCAACAGTGCAAATAAGATTACCTAGCTTCCTCCGTTAAAGCCCTTCGGTTGTCCCCACTGCCTCTGCCAGAAATCGAGTGTCCTGAGCAGGCCTTGCTCGGGGAGCATGAGGACCACCCGTCTTTCCACCCTCATAGCTTACTATGTGCCATTTCCACACTATGCGTCAGCCATACTAGATCATTACTTAGTACTGAAACTTGGTATTCACGATTCTGTAACTTTTTCATGATTTCCTTTTCCCAAAGTGTTATGCCTCCTCTTGTATACCTGAAGAAAGGTTCGCTATGCTCCTAAATTAAGAATTCTACCCCTCCTTCTACACACTATACATGTCATGCTACCCAAAACAATATATTACACTTATTTGCTTGCACATGTATTTTCTCTAACTAGTCTGAGAGCTCCCTGGGGTAGGAGCCTAGTTAGATACATTTCTCTATCTCCACCGCCTAGCACATGGCATATGGTAAGTGACCAATGTATAACTGACCAGATGTTGTTGACTTTCAGGGGTTGGCACAATACGACCCACAGACCAAATACAGCCACTGCCTATTCTCCCAAATAAAGTGTGATCGGAACGTGGCTCTGTTGGCTTGTTTACACCGACGTCTCCTGCTACAACGGTGGAGTTGAGTAGCTGCGACAGAGATGATAGGGCCTGTAAAGACAAAGATATTTACTATCTGGTCCTTTACAGAAAAAATTGTCAACCCCTAGACTAGATAATCTCTAATGACCTTAAGTACTGCTTTTATTTTTAACATTTTGCCATTTTAATTTTGTTATGGTTGTTTATTACAGCTGTCCCCATTGCTCTAACCTGCCCAGCTACCTGTAACATTAAGGGCTTTAAGAAAAAAAAACATATATAAAGAAAAAATATATTTAGAATTTACTGTATTTTATTCAGTAAAGTATCAGAAGTTTTGAACTAATCACATTTAATTTAATTTCTATTTTTGCTGCAGTTTAAATCTTTGTCATCTCAACAGTGTGTAGTTCAAACAGAGGACTAATCTGCCAGCTAAACCTAGATAAATGTTAATTATGAAAACTACAGAAGACGTTCTTGACTCATAAATATTTAAGGAATAATGACTATTTGAGTCTTCAAAAATATAAAAGCATATTTAAATACCTTTCAGCCACATTTAGATAAAGCATCGATAAATGTACCTAGGTAAATTTCATTACATCGGAGAGAGAATGTTATCTTGTGATTGAAAGGTAGCTGACTAAATAACAAATTATTTTTTTATTTTGGAGACCAAATTTATTTTCTGCAAAACTACTAATAATTTTGTAAAGTGACATTCTCTTCTTATTTTATTCAGTAATAGAAAATTTTCATATTTTGATATCTCTAGTTTTCTTTGAATAACAATCTTGGTTTTATTATTATCAAATAAATGTATCCCTCAATCATAGCCTCATTCAGAAAATGTATACCTCCTTACCCTTCTTGGGACTTAACCATATCGAAGGATACCTTATTAAGTATTCCTTTACACTGGAGTGGAGAGGGTTCTAGAAGGATAAGGGAGAATCAGTCCATTTTTTCCCTGGTTTTGTAATAATGTATCTTTCATCACTGTTTTAAACCCTGTCACCGTTTTCTGAAATTCATACCATCCCCTCTGTGTCAGCTACCATGAACATGCTGAATGATATTTAATTAAAATAAGTTTAACAGAAATTATTTTTGAGAATTTTTTAATAGTTCTTCATACCCTTTGAGCTAATTGGAGGTGTGCTAGGATATCATAAAACCAGAGTTAGGAGTAATTTCAAAGTTGGCTCTATAACACACGTCACTCACTGTAACTGCCTGTGATTTAAATGTATTCTTGAATGAAGAATTTATTCCCTGTCATTAAGCCCCAATGTATGCTTTTCTTACACTTCATCTGTCATGTAGGATGCATGATAATAATTAAAATTATGCTAAAAACGGTGACAATCCAAAAGGAAACAAAACTCAAACCCAGAAGCATTTCAATGTATTACTTTCAGAGTGCTAAAAAGTTAGCATATTATATGAATCATCAAATGGTAAACATAAATGATAGGTGAGATAAGGAGTATGTTTATTGTCACACAATGTAATGATATTATACAGAGATAATTAATATCTGAGGGTAGTTATCATTTCTGAAACTTATCCTGTTTTCCCTTGAGATGAAATATTTAATAAAATAAAAAAGATAAGACTTTTCACTGCTACTTCTTAAAATGTAGGCTACCTAAAAGGTTATATCAAGGACAACTTGATGAAATATTGAGTATTTTAACGGATTGGTTAGTTTAAATAGGAAACCCCAAAATTTATGGCAAGATTTCTTCTATAAACGCATTCCTAGATTTACATTTTAGTCATGCTATTTAGGCCAAAATACTATGAAGACATTTTATACTGGTTATGCGGAGACCAGAATTACCATTTACTCAAATTTAAAATTTTTGATACCATTATTGATATTTTATTTGCTTATTTTATTAATTGATGAGAGAGGTACATTAAAGTTTCTTCTGTAACTGCAGATTTGTCTCTCTTTTTGGTTTGTCATTTCTTGCTTGATAGATTCTGACACTATGTTATTAGATGCATATAAATTTAGAAATCTATCTTCCTGATATATTAAATTTTTATCAATATGAAATGCCTCTCTTAATCTGTAGTAATGCTTCTTATCCTAAAATCTACCTTATAAAATACTTGTATAGTTACACTTTGGTTGTATGGTATATATCTTTCTATTCCTTTACTTTCCATTACAAAGTGTCATCATTTTTAAGGTATGGTTTTTGTAAGCAACTTTGTTTTAACTCAGTTTGAAAAATATTTGTATTAATTTTAATATAATTACAGATATATTTGAGTTAATATTTAGCATCTTATTATTTGTTTTCTATTTGTTCCGCTTGTTTTATATTCTGCTAGTCTCTCCTTGCTTCTCTTATGCTGGATTAATCCATATTTTTATTGTTTCATTTTCCCCATCGATTAGTCAATTAATAACAGAATTTTTCACTATTATTTTAATGGTTATCTTACAAATTACTACACATACCTTTCATTTTTGCTATTCTGATTGAACTTACTAATTTTACCAGTTCCCAGACAATGTTAGGAACTTAGAACACTTTAAATCCATCTGTCCTCCTACCCCTTTCCCTAATGTTGTTATGTATTTTAATTCTATGAGACTCAGACCTCCAAATGACAGTAGTGTTGCTCTGTGTGGTGTTAGTAATATATGCTTGTCCACATGTTTTCACTTTCTGTTACTCTACATTCCTTCCTGCAATTCTCTGTTTTAAGTTGGGATTATGTTTTCTTCTTGAAGACCTCCTCTTGTATTTCAATGAATGTACATTTGATGAAGATATAGTTTTTTCAGTTTTGTCTGTCTGTAAATGTTTTTCTATTGCTAGCATTATTAAAGGATATTTTTAGTAAGTATAAGTTCTAAATTAGCAGATTTTTTCCGAAGCACTTTAAAGATAATCATCATATTATTTTCCAGCTTCCATTGTTTCTGTTCAGAAGTCAGCAAACAGTTTATTGTTGTTTCTTTAAAGATAATGCATCTTTTTCCCTCTGTCTGCCATCATCTTCTCTCTGCCCTTGGTTTTCAACAATTTCAGTAATATGTGCTAGGTGTCATGTTAGTTACATCGATTCTTGTTTTGATTCATAGTACTTCTGAGATCTTTTGCTTGGATGTCTTCTATCAGTTTGGGAAAATCCGGAACCAGTTACCTCCTTTTTATATTGTTTTTGCCCTGTTCTCCTTCTCCTACTCTTCTGGGACTGTAATTACATCTATATTAGGTATTTCTATCATGTCTCGTATGTCTCTTATCATCTGCAGTTTCCATTCTTTTTCTTCCCCAGCTTTCAGCCTGGATATTTTCTAATGACCAATTCTCAGTAACTCATAGTCTCTTTTTATAATGCTCCCAATATGCTATTAAAGTAATCATCAGGTCCTTAAATTTTATCATTGCATTTCTCTATTCTCTATTTTCCATTTGCTCTTTTAAAAAGGTTTTATTTATTTATTTTTAGAGACAGGGGAAGGGAAAGAGAAAGAAAGGGAGAGAAACGTCATGTGTGGTTGCTTCTTGAGCACCCTCTACTGGGGACCTGGCCTGCAACCCAGGCATGTGCCCTGACTGGGAATTGAACTGGTGACCCTTTGGTTCACAGGCCAGCATTCAGTCCACTGAGCTACACCAGCTGATGCTCCATTTGGTTTTTAAGTTCTTCTTCTCGGGTGCTTTTTTTACTTTGTCACTTTTTTCCCAATTTTAATTATAACTTATTTTAAAGTGTGTGCCTGATAAACCCAATAAGTGGTTCATTTGCCTTTTCTCTTGATTTTCTTTCTTGGTATGCATGGTAAATTTACTGAATGCTAGACATTTTGTGTTAATAATTGTAGAGTCTCTAGATGATTTCATCATATTCCAGAAAGCTTTTACTCTATTCTTTGCATAATTACCTTAATCTAGTCAGGAGTCAAGCCTGGGTTTTCATAAACCTTGGTCTACCTCTGGTTCATAATCATTCTTAGGATGTAATTATTTAGGATCACAATTGAGTCTGATGCATGATACACTTAAATTTTTATTACCTCAGACCAGGAGACTGTTAAATAACCTAGTCTTTTTCTGCAGTAGTTTTCTGCTTAGCTTTTAGCCTCTTCCCTTATGTAACTTAAGAATTCAGTCATGAAATATTTGACATTTCTTTATGCCACACTTATCACCAAGATTTCAATCCCTCAGTACCGAATGACCTTGGAAGTGGTAGCATTCTATACAATCATAATTCCTATTGGGCAGCCCCTCCTTCCCAGTTCTGAAAGGATCATTTCTTCCCTTTGGCCCTTCAGATTTGGATGGGGTATTGTCTTTCCACTATTGCTAGTCTTAGGGTGCTTTACCCTCTGTTTTTCGTTGCTTTAATCATGCCAGCACCTCTTAATACTACCTTCATTAAAATATCTTCAGTCAGAGCCCTAGGTTATCCTTTACCTTCTAATGTTTTTAAAAATATTTTATTTATTTATTTTTAGAGAGGGGGAGGGGAAGGAGAACGAGTGGGAGAGAAACATCAATGTGTGGTTGCCTCCCATGTGTCCCCTACTGGGGACCTGGCCTGCAACCCAGGCGTGTGCCCTGACTGGGAATCAAACCGGTGACCCTTTGCTTCACAGGCCTATACTCAATCCACTGAGCTACACCAGCCAGAACTACCTTCTAGTATTCTGACTGGTAGAGCATTTAACTCTCCAAAAAAGTCTGATGCTCTGAAGTATCAGGTTCTTTTAAAAATCAGTAAACTTACGCAAACTTTATGCATTAACTGGATGTTTTAAGGTATATTGAAGAGTTGATTTTTTAAATCAATCTGATCCTTAGAATTTACAAGTAAAGGAGCCATTTATATGTAAAAATAAAAAATAACTTTTATACTGTTACTTTGTTTGAACTAAACTGTGGAGTTTGAGCATCAGCTTGAAAAAGATATCTTATTCCTCTCTGCTTCACCTGCTGGTTGTACATGTACAGAACCACTTACAGAGCCCTTCTCACCAGCATCCTCACTGAGCCACCAGGCAGGAATGAAAAATGTGTTGAATATATTGTTTCATCAAGGGCAGTGCCTGCATCTCTCAAAAAAAGAATCATTCAAACCATGATGCATAAGTGTCACATTCTAGCCTCCCCAGATAACTGTGTAAGAAGTTTGGAGTTCAGAAGCCCCAAAGCAGCATCGGCAGTCTTCATTTGCCACTCAGAAGGAATTTTGGAAAGTGCAGAGAACTATTTAGTTCTGCACATGGATTTGAACATCACAGGACCCAGAAATATTTGAGCAATGGTGGTAGTAAGGACCTCTTAGAAGTGGATCCCTGACTATGATATTCACTGATATCTTGGTATCGAGAGCCAATGACAGTAAATTGAAATGGAGGACAAGTCCAATGTGTTGTCTTCTTTCCAGATGAAAAACTCCACCTCAGTAAGATGGGGGGGGGGGCATTTGTGCCACATCATGCCATTAATTGATAGCTAACACTAATTGACAATGTTGATAAATTATACTCCCAGCCTCACTTCATTTTCACAACAATTTCATGTAGTAGATACGATTATAATCACAGGGAGGCAGAATACTGACTGGTTCAAATGGTGTCTCTACCACTTTTGAACTCTATAATCATAGCAAGTTACTTAACCGATCTATGACTAAGTTCCCTCTTTCTTAAAATGGATATAATATTATCAACAATAACATCAGCAAGCCATTTAACACGTTAATTCCATCCAGTAGAGAGACACTTCTAAATACACCACAGACACATTATTTCATTTATCTGCATTTTTATTACTCCTCTTCCCATGGAGATGGACTTAATGAGAGGAGGAAAAAAGGAGGATTTATCTCTAGTATTTCCATGAGGGAAGATAGGAAGAAGGAGAAAAAGCCTTTCCTGTATGATGCTCAATGTCCTACTAAATTATCTTTGCCTAGACATCACCAAGAAAAAATTATTCTATTGCTTTTGTAATGGGTAAAGTGATGCTTATAATGATGCCAAGTTATTATCTCAAAGGCAAGGTGGGCATAGATTCTGGAAGTAGTGAATTAAATAAGGCAGCCCTGTTATGGGCTCATAAATTCCCACTCACAGCCCCACCCTCAGGCACCCCATTGACCATTTGGCATCCCTTGGAGGACATGGAACTGTCAGCCAGCAGCCCAAGGTGACTATTCCTGACACATATTTTTATTCCACTTCTTAGTGAAGGTTTCAACTTTCCCCCACGTGCATTACATGTCCATCAGTACTTCAACACACATCTGGGAATAAGCTATAGCAAAGAGACTGTGAATAGGTCAAAATTTATTTACATTTTTCTTTCCTTACTGACAAATGACATGGGACTACCTATGGGTGTGCATTTGACACCCTCATGAATACAAAATAAATCTATTATGTTTAGTGTTTTCACTTAGAATACAAAATTAATTCAAAATGATTGATGGGCTGCTTAATGTAGTAACTTTTCCTAAGGTGGGTAGGTGACCCCATATCACTTCATCAGTGATATTCCCTGAAGTGCATTTATATAAAATGGAAAAGCATCATAAGTCTACATCTTACAGGCAGACACAACTTTAATAGAACCACATCTTATAACAATTTTATCTCATTCCAGAGTGTTTGATGATGTTTTATTTCCATCCTTGAAAAGATACTCTTAAAACTGAACAAAATGCTCATGAATAGAAGGGCTATTTACTCCCCTGTTGTTGTTAAAAACAATTGTTTAGTTCCCTCTTGGATAAATCAGTGGTGAGTGTTGCTTACACGATTAAAATGATGTTTTCACTGACACATGCATTATATATTTATGAAAAATGAAACCTCAGGTCATTTAGTATGAATTCTTAATAATTCCTTGGAACTAAACCGTATAAGCAAAAGGAATCTCTGCACCCAGGGTTCATGATGCTGACTGGTGTTTAGAAACTGACAAACAGGTAGGGGTAAGGGTTTGAATATTTAAAAAATAAATACATAGAAAACCAGCTGAGATGCAGCATACCATTAGTTTCACATTGTTTTTCTACTGGTTCTGTTCAATGTGGTACTTCTTGTAACCTGGCTTTTCATCTACTCATATTTTTACAGATGTGCATCTGGTTTTCTAGCATGATTTTGATCTCATGAACAAAGTGAAGGTTAAATAAACAGGCCATGCATGACACACTGAAACAAGAACAACATGAAGCATAAAATAACAGCAAGGATGAAAAAGAACTGACCCATAGAATTGTATTCTGCCTAAAAACAGCAATTTATCTCACAAATAATATAGATACTCTGTATTGCTTACCTGGCAGTGAACTGAGCTGGAGAGGTGTGGACTATGGCAATTAACAAAAGCAAAAGTGCCAGTTAGCATGTACCAGTTTGGGGGAAAAGACATAGTTCCTTAGTGAAGCTGCATGGATGAGGGACTGGAAATTTAGCCACTTCATCTACACCCTGCCTTTTGATGGGGTGTACGTGTAACCTTTAGAAGATTATTTAACATCACTGTTTCTCCACTTCTTTTCACTTAAAATTATAATACTCATCTATTTCATTACCCAGAGTTGTGTTGAGGAGCAAACAAGATATTGTAGGCAGAAGCACTTTATAAAAAATAACATGTAAAACAAAATCAAGTAGCATTTCGAAATGCTATTTGAGCTCTCACCATTGTGTAATGCAGGAATCAAACACACCGAAGCAACGGCGATTCATTCAAGCTGACAGTTGCTGAGAGCTTTCCATGTATGTTGAAAAGGGATGCAGAGGTAAAATGTGTCATGACTAGAACAAAAGCGAAAACATACACATATAATAACTGTAATATATATAAGATAGGAGTAATGACTGCAATATAAATAATCACCTCTAATAATTCAAAGGAGAATCAGAAAGGCTTGTGGAAGGAAGTTTACTAAAACTATGCCTTCAAGAATGAAAGGATTAAGTCTCAAGGAAGAAGAGATAGGGAAGTGAATCTTCTAAGCAGAGAAACGGTATCAAATAGGCACCAAGTCTGGGATTCTCCTGGAAACTTCAAGGGGTTCTGGATAGTTTTAGCTCAGGGTGAGTGAAGGAGGTGTTGGGAAATATTCATTAGTAATATTTGTCGAGTGCCCGCTATGTGCCAAGCACTGTACAACCTACTAGGGAGAGAGAAGTGACCAAAGCAGACCAAATTACTGCCCTTGGGGGGCCGACGTTTGAGTAGTTATAAATATAGGCCAAAAATGTCTCTAGCGCATGTTCTCTTTCCACTACATCTTTCATGACCACTCTCTTCCCTGGGTGGCCAAAGCAAGCGTGTGCACGCACGCACACACACACACACACACACACTTATTCATTTAGATTCTAAAGTTTAGAGTATCTCCATTAATGGTGTCCAAGATACACAATGCTGATTGTATTTGAGGAAACATGGCATTTCTCAAAAGTTGGTAAGAAAAAAAATGAGGGGATGGTTCCAAATGTGGGTAAAGAGAAGGAATTTCCCAAGTGGTTTTCAACACGATGCATATTAAAATCATCTGGGGAGCTTTAAAAAATACCCCATGTCTGGGCATCGACTCCAGAGCAATTAAACCAGACTCTCTGGAGGCTGGATCCAGACATCATTATTTATTTTTAAAGTTCCTCAGGTAATTCAAATGTGCAGGCAGATGAAAAACCATTGAAGCAATCAATACTCCAAAGGACTCTCGCTTTTTTTTCCCCTTGCTTCACTTACAGTTTAGATAAGTGGATAATTTACATTAATCCTTACATCTTTTATTACAATCAAGCCAGCAGTCATAGAGTTGTGAAGAGGGAAAAGGCATCAGATTTTGGGACAGGTGAGAAGCCTGAGAAAGTCAGGCTGACAATTGCAAAATGAATTATTTGGAGGAGGCACTGAAATTAAGTAGGGAGAAGTTGAAATGCACATGTGATTTCAAAGTCTTGGCTTTGCAGCTGACTTTGTGATTTTTCTCATCTATGTGTACTTTGATTTTCCCTTCTATAAAATTGAAAAATGTGATATAAAACCCCTTCCTCTTACCTTGCAGGGTTCTATTAATAATCAAAGGAGACAGTATCAGTGAAAGTGTATTGTAAACTAAAATGCTCTAACATAAGTTTGAGGGATTATGCCCTAAAAGCTGAAGCAACATCAGAAAAATAAATTAATTAATTAAGTGTTACTTAATTAAACTAGTCCTGTGAACAACGTCCAAAGCAGTGTCTTTACTATGCATTTAGTCATGGCATGTAAAACCAACCCTATTACAGATACACTCATCAAATGAAGTCATTTTTCTTTCTATGCAAATAGTTATGTTACATATTTTACCAGCCAAGATCCCTATACAGAAGTCCTACTGGAAATCTTTATTACTAATGGCAGAAAACAAAAACTAACTAATCGGCTGTTAATAATCCAGATCGGATTACGCTAATTTAGTTTGAAACCAAGTAAGGTGGAAGAGGAGAGAAAACACAGGGAGGAGAGAAAGCCTTAGCAATTCATGAAGAAAGTAGTAAATCCCACGGACAGATAAACTTCTTGGGCACCAAGGCAATGAAAACGGTGTTGATCTGCACATCCGCAGATGTGGCTCCAGGGTGTAATCTGTCCAGTTGCTCAACATCAGGACATCCACTTGAGCATCACCTCAGGGAAGATAAATAGGAAACCTCTTAGTCAGGGAGATAAACACAATTGCTGCTGCTAGCTTTTACATGGGAAGCCTGCTGATTGTCACTGTTGGGTGAAGGAAGTGCTGCTGACGCACTCTGAGGCACAAAGAGTAAAAGATGTGGCTACAAATCCAAGGGATAATGGGATGCAGAGAGACATAAAGTTCTGCTTGCATCCATTCTCTCAGGATGGATAAGGATTTCCCACTGGATTTCATTAAGTAGCATGAAATAAGTTTAAAAGGCACAGAACAACTGGGAACTTTGTATGACGCGTGTAAAATATTGGTATGCATAATATATACAAGCTACCTCTCAAGATCAAAAATATGAAAGTTTGGGAGAGAAAACATGGGTTGGTATCTTGGCCAGTGGATTAATACCCTACTCCATTAGCAACAATAAAAATCAACCTAACCCTTATGTAAAAGGTCAGTTCTTACACTAGCAGTCAGGAGGGGAATAAAACTATCTTATGAAGACGTGGAAGAAAACTTGCTTTAGAAATAAACGCTGTGGCCTTCTCAAGAGTTTTCAGTCCAGTAAGGTGCCAAATTCAAGAAACTACCTGGGTGTTTCAGAGCAAACCCATGCTTCTGTTTTAATTATTAAAGCCAACACATCGTTATTCATTATGTGCATATTTATTCAGCAATTACAACACGTAGGCACAATCCTAGGTGCCACCAGGAAGAACGAGGAGAATCAGAATCAACTTGCTAAGAGCTTACGATGTACTAAGAGCGATGGCAGGTGAAAAGCAGCAGTGAGCAGTAGAAAACGCACGCCCTCAACCGGAAAGCACCACCGCCAGTGAAAGGAGGAGGGAGATTCTCCTAAAACGCCTGATCGAGAAAAGCTAAAGCTGCTTTTATTTTCCTGTCACTTTTATAACTTTACCTAAATTTGATTCTTCCTCATTAAAATCTTCTTTACGATTACTCAGTAGAATAACTAATCAGATTAATTCTCAAGAAAGTTGAGTTTCTGCCTCTAGTTTCTGTAGGAGCCCAATTCGGACACTAAAGATTTATAACAGTGTCCAGCCCCTAGAGCAGTTCTAGGTTATTTCTGACCATGTTTATATCTAGAGAAGGGATTTATTACCGAGGGTGTTTATGTGGATTGCCCATGCTAATGGGCACATTGACATTCTATGCAAAAATGCTGTGTGTAGGAGCCTTTGTGTGTGTGTGGGGGGAAGCAGGCATTCACAGCTTTCATCAAATTGTTTCAGGCCAAGAACTACTTTAGGGCATTCCTCAGACCTGCAGTACAGTATCAATTCACCCTGGGGAGAAGTGGAGCCAAGCGGGCTCCCTAGGACCTAGACTGAAATAGGATCAGGTCCTGCCAGTGTTTCTCTCAACAAAGATATTTTTTTTCTTGGCATAGTATTGAAAAAATATCCTTGGTCAAGCTTGTGTATTCATTCACCTTTCCTCTGAAAGAATGTATGTGTTGAAATAGTAATATTGTTTGCAGGTCATATAATATGCATGTGTTGAAATGGCAATATTGTCCTCAGATCACATGACATTTAGATATACTACTGGTTCTAAATCAAAATGGTGAAAGCCATTGAATTTGAGAACATAATCCTAGTCTTTATCTAGCAATGTTGGCAACCATTTACCAGTAGATTTTTCAGAGTTTTATAAAGTGGGTGTTGAATAGTATCCAAAGCAGGCATTAATAATCTTTACTGGAACAGAACAAATGGAAAGGCAGAAAGCTAAAAACCTTCTGTTTGGTATAATTGTGGTTTAATATGCTTTATTACATCCCTGGGTTGATTTGTATAAGGCACAAGAAACCAGCTGATTTCAGTGAACAAAAACAAAAACCCAAGCCAGCTATTTATTTTGTGTGTAGACAATCACCGCTTGACTGACTGGATGTTTCATGCTCTAACCAGCTGTTCTGGCATTCTGTAGACACAGCCTGAATAATTCCATCTACATTCTATTAGTCCTAAATTAAGATGACAATGTGTTTGCATTTAGTGACATTTTCTAAAGTTGATAACTTTGTAAACAATTAAGTGGCTGACCCGGCTTCCTAAAACACAGATATTTTCCAAAGTAGATCGATTGTTCTGCATAAAAGCAGTTTCCTCATTTCCAAAGGGCAATATGGAGACCACAGAACTCAACTAGCCACCTCTCTTTCTGTTTGTTTCCAGGACCCGCTTTTCAATGTATCACATAAATGGTACATAAATTTATTCTAAACAGCTTACCTCCATTTAGGTGCCTATCAAGAGAAATGGAAATGTCTGTTCCAAAGTTATCAAAAATTTCATGATGGCAATTTTTACTTAATTAAAAAAGAGAGAGAGAGAATCAAATCATGTCATGGGCAGGTGGAAGGACACCGCAGGCAGGACTGTGTTTTCCAATGGCATCCAGCAAGATAATGAGTCCGTGTCTATGGAAATTGACTCATTAATATTTCATCGAGGCAGCTTCAGAGCAATTCAAGAACCGGCTCCCAGGAATTCAATCAGTAAATTCAATGAATTGTTGAGCTGAAAATACCAGGGGGCAAAAATATACATATATTTGGCATGTGTGCATATTTATACATACTGATATGACATGTATATGCACATGAATACAGGCATTCATATTAAAATACAGCACATGGAAGACACTGTCATTTCCAGGCTTAAATGCAGGCTCACCTGCCTATATTTTTTTACTTAGGAATGCTTTCCAAATAAAACAAAAGTCACTCTGTTGAATATCATTCTCCCGCTCAGTGCCTGACTTGAAAAACATGTTGACAAAAATGTTAGCCACGACTTGTTCATTGATAATTCACATATTTATCAAAAGCGTCCTTTCAATCAATTAACAGCACATAAAGATGGCTCCCAGGGACCCACGCTGGGGCTGGAAAAAGAGAGAACCAAATGTTTCCTGGAGGAAGGGCTGCTGGTTTGGGGCAGAGCAGGCAATTTTCCATGTGATGTATTCATTGACAAGGGCCAGTTGGGGAAATAGATTCAAATTATCATGTTGGCTAACTAATTGGTCTTTGGGTGTCCCTAAACACCAACCTATAAATAATTTTATTTTCATTTTGGATCAATGTCTTCTAGCCCTTGTCTAACTAACCTGTATTGATGTCTTTTTAATTAAACCATGCGTGATATGCTCGCTCGGCATTGGGGCATACTGAGTGTGCATGCTAGGAATTCCAGATAAGGTAATTATGCTATTTGTCACTGTCATGATTAATGTGTGACAGCTGTTATGACAGCTGTGCCACTGTTTTGTCACAATACTCTGTTCATCCATAACAAAATTAGCTGTTGCACTCAAAGGTACACACTTGCTGCTATTTCTTTCTCAAGTCAACAATGAGAAAATCGAGAGGGAATATTACATGAACTCCGTGACAAACAAGAAAAACGACATCTTTATTTTTTTTCCTTTAAATGATGATATAACCTGCCTGCAATGGAAATGCAGAGAGCTCACCTCTAGCAAACAAGCTGTCACAAGGAGCCAATCCGCCACTAATCTAGCTAACAAGGTCTCAGTATGTGAGGGGTTTGCTTCATAATTTGAATCTGCCTTGTCAGGCAAGCCTTTTAGATGTTACCCAAATTAGCATTGGCTGGAACTGTTACTGTCTGTCAAGGTGGAAAACTGCAAGCACGGAGTGATAATAGGGAGTGGGAGACTGACTCACCTTTCCTTTGGACGTCAGTGAAGTGGAGCAAAATGGGTGGCTCTTCCTCCATCTACCTTAATACAGCCGTCCCTCCTCCTATACCACTGCACTCCTAACTGGGAAGGATGCTTTCAGGAGCTGACTCCAAATAGAGATGCATATTGTCAATGAAGGCAGTTATTGATGTTAACCAATAGTCTTTCTTACAAAGCCTTATAACTGGACTATAAAACCAGAGAAGACACTGATGTTAAGAGATAGATGGCTACAATAATAGCATCATTATTCTATAGCTTTGGGTAAAGCAGATATTGCACATGTTCCATAAATTTCTTTAAAAAGCCATGTAAATGTCTATTCAGGATGAGAAAGAAATACGGTAACATCAGAGACCCTAAGTGTCATGGAAAGAAAATGTCATGTCAGATATGCATATCTAAGTGAACATAATATTTTCTCTTTCAAAATTAAAGGGGAAGCAACTAATAGTTATTATTATTTTGCAACAAATGATTAGTTTGATCTACTGACAATATATTTAAATATGCCAGCAATTTAACCAGCAAATAATATTGTGCACTGTCAATAAGGATACTATCTAAATCAAGACTATCTGCACTGTCTCTCACAGCCCTCTTCTCTGTAAATGGTCCTGGACCAGAAAACTGAATTATTTCAAACAATTATAATGATTACAAAGGAACTTTCCCACCTGCTGCTAACTCATGGTAGTCATCAGTCAGTAAAGGGCTTAATTAGAATATTTATCAACAATGACCAAAACTCCTTTTGATTTATCCATGACATCTCCATGCAGGAAGAGTAAACACTGCAAATTAAAACAATTGAGAGATGCTGAAAAATCTGGGGGCCTGCTGAAAAGATTTCCAATCAGGACAACTAGGCTTTATTCAATTGTTTGAATTGCTTTTCTCTGTGACAAGTATGTGAGCCCTTGATGACATGTTTCACTTTGGATGAGTGTCTCCTTTCTGCCTCAGTCAATGGAGACCAAGACTGTTTGTTGCCATGTATGATTACCAAGCATATAGTGCTTAACTACTAGATCACATGCGCTTTGGTATGAAGGATGCCAAAGCTGTTTCCATGTGACGAATGTTCATGTATTTAGACAGAGTATCTTTGTTAACTGTCTCCATTCATCCTCAGAACTCCTCATTGAAAAGTACCCATTGTCAAGGTCCACCTCCAATGCCATCTCCTTCTTGAAGCCCTCGGTTAAATTGTCTTCCTGTGTCCTTGCCCTTCCTTTTTTTTCCAACTCCCATTGCACTTACTGCTTGTATGTTGTTTACTTGTTTGTCTAATTAAGGATAATGGTTATTTGTCTACTTTTCTTACCCATGGGCTCCCAAGAGAGCAGGAAACACATTTTCTGAATCTTTTCATTCCTCTCTGTAATACTACCTTACACACAGTAGGCTTTTTTATTCCCACATATGAAGTAAATCAATTAATGCATAACTGAAATTTGAGAAGAGTATTTGTATATTGTAGTATCTGTATTCAAGTGTTACTTAGGAATTTAGGAGGTATTTAGTGGGTGTAACTTTTTATTAGTAGAATGTGAAATATTTAAACAACAAAAACACCCAAGTAATGCCAATCAGACCACTTTTAATATCAACTGCTATGCCCAAGAAAGAGGTCAGGTAGCAGGACACCTGCAATAGATATAGTGAAAAGACTCCTAATTAAAGGGGCTCTTCCAATCACACAGAATTTATTCTTATCTAAAGCCAAAAAGATCTACAAAACATCTCTCTGTATAGCTGAAAAGGCACCACAGACATTCACAGGTACGACCAAACAGACACAACTTTTACAGGAGTTTTGGTGGGAGGCAGTTTTTGCAGAAGGCAATTACACTGGAGAATAATTGCACTTCCAGAGTTCCACAGGTCTGTGAAATTAGCAATTGAGTACAGAAATAGCTGTAGCAATAGAAATGTAGTGGATGAGTTGTATGGAGCAATGGCATGCTGACACGTTGCAATAGGAGATAAACTCTAGTACTAGAAACCTAAAGCATTAGTTTAAGATAGGGGTACAAAGGTCCTAAAATGATGTATAATTAGCAACAGATGGGAAGAAGAGGCTCCAACTCAGTCTGTCAGTTTCTATGCAGATTTCTCCCTAGTTAGGGAGAAGCAATAAATTATCAGAATCCACTATAGCTTTACTTCAACTTAATTTTTAATTTTGCTTGTTTCTGTTTGATTAACTATTTAGTAACCTATACATTTTGTCTCATTATGTAGGCTTGTTTTTTTTAAGAGGCATAACTTAACCATTATTGTTTAAATGTATAACTTAACTGGTTATAATGGGGGAAGTACCAAATCAGTGAACTAAATTGATAATTTCTGGGACCTTAATAAGCTGCTATCATATTATCTACTAAAAGTGCCTTTCTTCTTACATATACCAGTCCTTACACTTATGCCCTGGGAATTAATTTGAATGGATTCCTAACTGATCCAAGGACAGATGATAATTTTTTAATGGTATCTGTTTTCTTAGGTTTTATTTCTTTCTTTTTTTTTATCCTCACACAAGAACATATTTTCATTGCTTTTAGAGAGAGAAAGGAATGAGGAAGGGAGAGAGAGAAATACTGATGTGTGAGAGAGAAAAGCATTGATTGGTTGACTCCCATATGTGCCCAGAGCAAGGATGGAGGCCACAATCTAAGTATGGTCTCTGACCAGGAATCATATCCAAAACCTTTTGATTATGGGACAATGCTCCAACCAACTGAGACACACCAACTAAGGCTTAGGTTCCATTTATAAGCTATAGCTAATATGCATAATGAGTTAATCTGATTATATACTTGAAAACTTTGATGACTCTAAGAAAATTCACATGCCCCTAATTTAGCCTCAACAACAACAAAAAAGGATGGTTAACAAATCACTGGCCTATAAAAGAGCCTTTTTATAAAACTTTTTAAGATCGTATGGAGGAGCAGTGACTGAGCAATCTGCTCTAGACACACATTTCTTGCAGGGGCAGTGCACCAACCACAAGGAATGACATTTCACAGAAAAGCTAAATTAGCTTTTAAGAGCAAGGCTCCTGATTTCAAGTTCACAATGGCAGAGTAAGAAGATCCTGATCTTACCTCCTCTCATCGACACCAAAACTATAACTACATATAGAACAGCTATCTCTGGGAATAACCTAAAGACTAGCAGAACAGATTTTTACAACTATGCATACAAAGAAAGTCACATTGAAATTGTAGGAAGGGTAGAGACTAAGTCTAGTCAGGACCTATACTACCCCCCATTCCCCATATAGTGACTCACAAGTAAGAGGGATATCACAACTGCAGAGTTCGTCCCTGAAGAGCAAGATGTCCAATCCCTAGCCTGGAGGACCTGTACCAGGAAGAGGAGCCCCCATAACATATGGCTTTGAAAACCAGCAGAGCTTACATCTGGGAGAGCCAAAGGGCTGTAGGAAACCCAGATTGTGCTCTTTCTGAGACCTGGCACTGAGGCAGTAGTTTGAAAACCACCTAGGTTGTATGTGAAGGTGGTACATTGACTAATTTTAGGGTGTGTGGTGAGGGGCAGAGATCTATCAGACATTTCTCCTGAGTCAGAGGTACTGGTAGGCACCATTTTCACCTTTCTTTAATCTACTTAGTCTGACATTGGAAGAAGCCATTTCTGACGCTCTTCATTAAACTTACTAATGTTGTTTACCCCACCTTGGTATTTCCCTCAGGATCCACCTAGGCTAGCACCCCTCCAAAGCAGCCCCTGCCCTGCCATACCCAGTAGGTACCCTCAGTCAGCACCAGCACACAGCAGTGTGTCTGCAACAGTGTGACTGGGTCTCATAGCCAGTCACACTGAAGATTTGCCCTGTGCAAGAGTGAGCCCACAATAGTTGTGTCCAAGCCTCATAGTCATCAAATCAGAGACCAGCCTCATCTGCTCATGTGTCCATAGAAGTTGGTTCAGCCACAATAAAAAGCCATATTAGTCCACCCAGGCTACACCTTCAGAGCGTCTGGCTTTGAGGACAAAGGGATATCACAACTAGGACCCAGAGGACATCTTCTAAATAAGGCCACTTTTTCAAGACCAGAAGATTTAGCTGACCTACCCAATACATAGAAACAAACAGGCAAAAGGAGAAGAAAAAGAATATGCTCAAACAAACGAACAAAAACAAGACAAAAACCCAGAAAAGAACAAAATGAAACTGAGGTAAGTTGTTTGTTAAAGAATTCAAAGTAATAGTCATAAATATGCTCATCAATTCTGCAGACAAGTGGATAAACTTAGTGAGAACTTCAACAAAGAGATAAAAATTATTTAAAAATTGACCTATCAGAACTTAAGACTATGACAACTAAAATAAAAAATAAACTGGAGAGGATCATCTAATTAGATGAGGCAGAAGAATGAATCAGCAATCAGGAAGACAGGGCAGTGGAAATCACCCAATTAGAAGGCCAAAAAGAAAAAAGAATTTTAAAAAATGAGGATAGCATTAGGGACCTTTGTGACAATGTGAAGTGTACTAACTCAAATCATAGGGGGGCACAGAAGGAGAAGACAGAGAGGAAGGGAGAGAAAACCTATTTGAAGAAATAATGGCTGAAAACTTCCCTAACCTGGTGAAAGAAACAGACGTCCAAATCCAAAAAGCACAGAAAATCCCAAACACGATGAACTGAACCCAAAGGGACCCACACTAAAACACATTATAATCAAATTGTTAAAAGCTAAAGATAATGAGAGAATCTTAAGAGCAGCAAGAGAAAACCAACCAGTTACACACAAGGGAATGCCCATAAGACTATCAGATGACTTTTCAACAGAAACTTTGCAGGCCAGAAGGGAGGGGCACAATATATTCAACATGATGAAGGGAAAGATCTACAACCAAGAATACTCTACACAACAAGGTTATCATTCAGAACTGAAAGAGAGATAAAGATTTTCCCAGACAAGCAAAAGCTAAAGGAGCTTATCACCACTAAATCAGCATTACAAGAAATATTACAGGAAATTTTTTTAACTGGAAAAGCAAAACTAGAAATAAGAAAATATATGAAAAAATCTCTCACCAGTAAAGGCAAATATATATTAAGATAGTAGACCAAGCACTTTCAATCTGGTGTAAAAACAAGTAAAATGTCAAAAGTACACAAAAGTACCTATCAATACTTTCTTTACATGTAAATTGGCTAAGTGATGCACTGAGAAAATATAGTGTGACTGAATGGATAAAAAAACAAGGCCCTTACATTTGCTGCCTACACAAGACTTCAGATTGAAAGCACACAAGCTGAAAGTAAAGGGATGGAAAAAAGTATTTCATGAAAATGGAAACAAAAAAAAAAAAGGAGCTGGATAGCAATACTTATAACAGAGAAAATACAAAGGCTATAACAAGAAACAAAGAAGGACCCAGCAATTCTATTTCTGGGCACTTAACTGAAGAAAATCAACACTAATTCAAAAAAATATATGCACCCCTATGTTCACTGCAGCATTATTTACAATAGCCAAAACATCGAAGCAATTTAGGTGTTCATCAATAGATAAACCAATAGAGAAGAAGTAGGTATAGCCCTGGCTTGTATAGCTAAGCAGATTGAGCATGAGCCTGTGAACCAAAGGATTGCCAGTTTAATTTCCAGTCTAGGGCACATGCCTCGGTTGCAGGCCAGGTCCCCAGTAGGGGGCATATGAGAGGCAACCACACATTAATGTTTCTCTCCCTCTCTTTCTCCTTCACTTCCCCTCTCTCTAAAAATAAATAAATACAATCTTAAAAAAAAAAGAAGTGGGTTTATATATTTTTGTGTATGCACACACTGGGGAATATTACTCAACCAGGAAAAAGAAGAAATCTTGACATTTGTGACAACATGGATAGATCAAAAGGGTATTATGATAAGTAGAGTAAGTTAGTGAAAGACAAATACTATATCATTTTACTTTTGTGGAATCTAAAAAAACTAAACAAATGAACAAACAAAACAAACAGACTCATAGATACAAAAAAACTGATAGTTGTCAGAGTGTTGGGTATGGGCAAAAGGTGAAGAGGATTAAGAGTTACAAACTTATAGTTACAACATGAATAAGTCAAGAGTATATAAAGCTGAGCATAGGGAATATAGTCAATAATATTACAATAACTTTTTATGGTGACAAATGGAGAGTAGACTTTCTGTAGTGATCACTTTGTAAGGTATATAAGTGCAAAATCTCACTATGTTGTACACAACAAATTAATATAATATTGTATGTCAATTATGCTTTAGAAAAAGTTTGCAGACCCCCTGAACTATAGATATACAGTACTCACTTTCCATCATTTTTACTTGGAGCTGAAAATGCATTATGTTTTACAGATTATATCAGGTTCTCAAGTTTTGACCCTTTATACTTGTGTGTACACATGTGCACACACACTTATTTTGTCTACTTTCAGTCTGCCTTCTCACTTGTGCTCTAACAACCTGAAAATCTGAACAGCATCTGTTTCAGGGCCAATTCTATTGCCTTTTCCTGACCACAAGAATGGAGCTTTTACAGAAAGGAACTGAAGCCCGAAAACAGAGAAAATCACCTTTGCCTATTGCATGCTGCCTATACTGGCCCAGATCCTAGAAGCTGGGGTCTCTAACATATGCTACAACTTTTCTCCCAGGCTTTTCTGTGTGGAGAGCATTCCAAAGAGAACAGAACTATCTCTTGTTGCAATTTTCTATTAAGAAGATTTGTGGCTGGAAAACAGAAGAGAAAACTTTAAAATCTCTGAGCATATATAAGAAGTAGCTGGGATAAACTATCAAGTGTGCAAAATGCATTTGTTCAAATTTAAATAAAAAGCAGCCAGAGTAATAGCTTTGATGAAGAACAAGAAGTTCTATGTTTCTTTTCCCTTGGATATGGCATTGTAAAAATAATTCTCTCTGGACATACAAAAAGGAAAAGGGGAGAGAAGAAAGAAATGCCTAAAGCTTTCGTGTTACTTGTAAGAGTTTGTAGATGGAGCTGTACTGATGACATAAATATATTAATGGATCTGAATTTCAGAAAGGACATTTGTTTCTTTTGCCAAGATGCTCTCCAACTGCGATTGAACAACTCTGCAGACAAAGACAAAAAGGTTCCAAGACTCTGGCAGCTTCAGCAGCAGCGTGGTGAAGTGGTTGAGGAGAGCGAGAAAACCCACACTCCAGTCTTCAGTTACAAATCTACTGCCATAGGCATGACCCCTAATTTTTTTGAGTTTCTGTCCCTAAATTTTGAAAACATAATCTCTCCAATTTGCCCCAAAAGGCTACACTGAGATTTGCATATGGTAATATATATTAAATGCATTTTGTTGATGGCAGAGATCTAATCCCTTTTAAGATACTGTTTTTTATTACCACTTATCTTGTGTTCAGAGCTTTATCTCATTACTCAATTAATGTTTCCTTTTAATGCCCACAAAAACAGAACTTTTAAATCCAATCTGTACGTTGTAGCAGAAAATATGTTTCCCGGTGTCTACAAAAAGATGTAAATAAATGTAGAGGATAACCCCACAATCAACCTTCTCAGGGCAGCTGCTCCAAACAGGCCACTTCTCGCAGCGAGGTAGCTGGGCCTGACTGCACAATGACCGCTCAGGCCAACATGTTGCCAGAACACAGCAGTGGCAAATGTCTTGTGGAAACAAACAGAACAAAATCCAATTTAGTGTCCTACGAACTCTCCAATTTTAAGAGTGGCACCCATGATCTCATTATGCCACAGTGCTCAAATGAATGGACGGTATAGAGACATCAAACAAAAGTAATAATGTGCACTCAGAAATACAAGCCTAACATAGTCTCCTGGCTACCACAAAGTATTATTTATGGCCATGAACTACAGTTATTATTTTCTTTGGTAATAGTGGGTTTTTGTTTCATTTTTGTTGTTGCTGCTCTTTACATCCAGGTGCAGATCACATAACCACATTCAGGGAAAATGATATCTTGAAATAGCATAACATAACATGAGGAGGAACCACATGGATGTATTTGTGTTATAATATTATGTTCTTTGTATAGGTAAGTACAGGTACCATCACCATTTGTCATACAAGAAAATGGTCTTTCAGAGGTTAACTAGCACTTTCAAAATTACATGGTGAATTTGTGCAAATCTGATTCTTTAATTCTGGAATGCTTGCATAGGCTTGAAATCTGTTCCCTGAGTGCTCGGTGGAAATATTCATTCATTCAAAGATTCACAAGGTACATACCAGGCACTTACTGTGTGCTTGTTGCTGGGGACTCGCTGGGGACTCGCTGGGGAGAGCAGCAGTCCTTTACATCTAATAGATGTGGGCCTTCCACCCAGCAGACTATACTATCCTTGTCCCTCCTTCTGATCACAGGTGCCCTGGAAAATCTGGACTCAAGCATGAACTTTATTTGGTTCTCTGTACCCCCTCTCCCTATCATGCCCCACCTTTGCAAAAATCCCTAATGCCCTTCAAATGAAAGAAAAGAAAGAAGGTGAATTCATCATGACCTAAGGAATAATGCTTGCTTGTGTTCTAAATGACTTGTTTTACATTACACCGATGTATTTTTAATACTAGAAAATATATTTCTTCTACTCTAGACAATAGTGCTAAAACAAATACTAGATTTTCATTAGAAATTTTTAGTGCAAAAGACCTTAATGTCCAATAATGAAGAAATGAAAAAATAAAATATGGTGTATTCTCTCAGTACACTGCTAGGAAGGCATTAAAATTTGTAATAACATGAAAAATGCTTGAGTAATAGTAACTTGCTTCACCAGCTTAGAGGTGTAAGCATAGCCACATCCTTTTTATTATTCTAATTAGTCACTCACAAACCCACATGCCTGTGTTGGCAGGAAGTGTTGTAACCCATGTGACCCCTAATCACAGTTACACAGCCGGAGGATTTCCATCATCCTCTCAATGAGAGGCTTGACCCCGACTCAGAGGAAGCACTGTTGGCACTGTCACAGGAAGGATGGCTAGAACTGCACGCGGCTTCCACAGCTGCAGAAAAGCCCGTGTACTTTCGTAACCTTAGGGCCACGCTGTCATGGCCTAGTCATGACCCCACTGCCATGCTGGCCAGGCCTGGGACCATGTGAAGGCTCAGTTCAGGACTTGCTGAAGCCAAACCTGTCTTAGAACCTTGTTTAAAACTTGCTGAAACTCAAACTTACTTTTTCTCACCATGAGTTCTCACCTCTCATTACTGTGGTTCTTTCCTGTCATGAAGCCTCAGCCAGGTGCACTGTGTTTTCCTCCAGATCTGTCTAATGCCAAATCTTAAGGAAGAGGAGCTGGGGTATTAGTCTCTTCACTCCCACGAGGCTTCTGGATTTCTGACGAAAAGTTGGTTCACAACGTTCACAATAGGTCAAGGGACAAGAAGAGGAGACTTTGCTAAAACCAGAATGCCATAGTCTTCATTTCAAGGAGAGACCGAAAAAGTCTGAACAGACAGTACAAGCATTTACATAACTAAACCAGTCAATCTTTTTTTTTCTCATAATAAGTTTTGTTCCGTAAAGTGACTTACTGACTCAGTCTCTAGAAAAGGAAGTAGTATTATAATTTAAAATTGCCTCCCACCAGCTCCTTTGTTGTATTGATAATTTAAAAACATATATTTTAGCCATGGCTGGTATGGCTCAGTGGATTGAGCGCCAGCCTATGAACCAAAGGGTCATAGGTTCAATTCCCAGTCAGGGCACACGCCTGGGTTGTGGGCCAGGTTCCCAGTGAGGGGCATGTGAGAGACAACCACACATGGATGTTTCTCTCCCTCTCTTTCTCCTTCCCTTCCCCTCTCTCTAAAAATGGAACCAAAGTGACAGAACTTAGGCACCTGATTGCTTTAGGGGCAGCATCCTGAGAGGTTTGGAGCTAGGGTTGGGGCAGAGGGCAGGAAACCAGAGTGGAGGAACAGCCCAGTAGGGTCATGGAAGCCACAAAGCAAGTGAGAACTGGGATGATAGTTCCTAGCCATGAGATTTGCCTGCTGAATAACCCCAGTTGTATACCAAGATTTATGTGTTATGGTAAAATACACATTACATAATATAATCAACACTGTAAAAATATGTAAAATAGGAAGGAAATACATCCAAACAGTATTGTTCTTTTCTCTCAATGGCTTTCAATTCTCAATGGGAAAATAGATGATTCCCCCCTATTATTTTATTGTTATTTTGCAAAATTTCAAAAAATAATTATGCATTGCTTTTTAACTTGTCTAAAATAATTTCTTTAAGTAGTTGAACTTCTTAATGATCAGTTTTTTTCTAAACCAGCTAATATAATAAGTAATGTAATGCTCCTTTTTATGATTTTGTATTTCTTTTTCATTACTTTTGAGTCACAAGAAAAAGCCATAATAAGGTTTTGAATTTGCCTGTGGCTTAGTAATTTGGTAAACTCATACTTGGCAAAATTAGTCAGATATCACATGAACTGTTTGTATAATGGAAAAAGAAATATTTTTAACATTATTAATTGAAATGTCTCATGTAGTTTGCAATTTACAAGGATCTAAGACACACGGCTCAAACACCCATTGCCCTGCCTGTTACTAGACATCCAAGCTATGGCTAGGTCATCCATCATCAGTTAGTTGCCACAATGACAAGGAAGTCAAGGCTTTTGAAAGTTGAAATTAAAATGGTAATCAAAATTGAATAACAGAAGGTAAGCCATAATATGGCCATAACATATGGCCAAAATATTCCTTTTTAACACTAATAAATAGTCTAACCTTGTAGAATTACACACAACAAATCCTCATCAAGTGTTAAGAATTCTGAGAAAAACAAAGCCCTAATGATACAATAAATGTAGCATTTGTAGAATCATTTTATGTACATTTCCTCATTTATTACAGTATGATAAAAGTAGTAGCACATGATAAAACTGAGAACTTTTTAAAATGCGTTTATCTAATTTGTCAATAACTTGGGTCCTCTGTCTCTAGGTCTAGAACTTATCCTACTTAAAAAAAAATCTGGCCCTGGCTGGTGTAGCTCAGTGGATTGAGCATGGGCCTGTGAAGCAAAGGGTCACCAGTTCGATTCCCAGTCACAGTACATGCCTGGGTTGCAGGCCAAGTCCCCACTAGGGGACACATGAGAGGCAACCACACATTGATGTTTCTCTCCCATTCTTTCTGCTTTCCATCCCCTTTCTCTGAAAATAAATAAAAAAATACTTTTTAAAATCTGTATATATAAATACAGAAGCATAAAAACCTGTATTAGCCTATTAGAGATTCTAAAGAAAGTAATATTATCTCTATGAAAGTTTTTATGCACTCAATTCAAAACCATGTATATGCAAGTAGCTTGAGTGTTGATTCCAGGAGACCATAGTAAAGGAAGAAGAGTAGTGTAGGAAGAAGGGGAGAGAAGAAGGGAGAGAGGGAGAGAGGGAGAGAGAGAAGGAAGTATGTGCTATCAAGCCAGTTACCACTTGGGCTTCATCTCCCTAGAAAGTGTTAGGAAACCACATCAATAGAACATACTCCAGAATTATCTCAACTGAAGGACAAGGAAGCTTGGTATTTATCCAACAACATCCTTTCTGTCATTGACTTGGGGCTTATTCGAGGAGCATTTTCAGAACTTCTGGCTGGTCTTTCACACAAAACAACCCATGACTAGAAAAAAAAGACCTCTGGCTGTTGCCTGTCATAACAGTTTCACCATGTAGAGAAGCGAATGCAAGGAGATACGGCCCAAGCATTGACATCGTCTGCTATGGCACCCAGTTTGGGTAGATTTACCAGGTGAGCACTTGTATAACGTTTACCTCCAGTTATATAGCATACAAGTCTATGACTTAGTACTATCCCAGTTTTTCAGACGACAAAACTTAGGCACAAAGAAGTTAAGTTGCTTGTCCCAGATCAGACAGCTGGAATTTGCACTCAAACACTCAGATTTCAGAGTCCACACCCGTACCCACCTTGATATGGCCATGGCTGAGTGATTCCTCATCAAATCTCACTGACTCCGAAGAGCACAGGCCCTGGGGTCTGTTGACCTTGTCACCAAAGTTCACCCAAAACTCATAGACAGTCAATATCAGAAAATGAAGACCTTCAGGAGAGTTTTTTCCCCATCATCTGCCTCCCACACATTGTACACACAAACTTCTAGATTTCCTAGAATTTCTACGCAGAATCCCAATAGCCCAGCAGTCATTTTGAGATACCATAATTTTCACTAACAGTTGCAATTATCTGAGCCTCTAAGCCTGTCTCTCCATAATGCTGTAACAGCCTCGGGACAGAATCGGTTTGACCAGGGACTGCAGGCAAAAACACAATTTAGCTCTCTTTCAACTGTGGAACTGACATGGACACAGCACTAGGCAGGTGGTAAATTAGCTACTTGGAGAGATCCTTTCATTCTTTCAGGCCGCTGAGGCATTGAAACCTCTATAAGCATCTATCTGGCAATGTTGTAAATGCTTGCAAGACTCCAGCACAATTTTAGGAAAGTCACTTATTCCGGGTAACCTAATTATAAAAGGTACAGCATCCTAGGCTTCGTTAAGGCTGTGAGCCTGAGTGCTCATCTAAGTTTTCTAAACAAAATTTGGAATTGATTCTAATAGATTTGGATAGTAAGCATTCTCTGCCAATTCTTTCCAATTAAATAGGGAATAGGAACAGATGAGAAATCAATCAAAATAAAATGAAACACCTTTGATCACCTTGGGTGGGATTTGAAAATGGGCCCATTTCTTTGTTGTCTTATATTAGCCTGTGGCATTATCAAATTCTTTCTGAAACAAACTAGAAAAGCAAAATGGGCTCAGATTTCTTTAACAAAATAGTAGGGAATAGGGGGCATAATTACACTGAATTCTTCTCCATTCAAGAATTTCAAGGATATAATTCAGTCCCCAGCTATTTTAAGCAATACATAAGTATATATATACAAAAAACAAAAACAAAATCACAGGAAAATACATTAGATATTTCCTTTCCACTTCTTTATATTTTTTAATTCAGTAAATCTCTTTCTATTTTACCTTTCTTAGAAATCCTGAAAACTTCTTTCACATTTCCCATGTAGATGGGTAAAGAAACAACATAAGGCCAAGTGTGGAGGCCTCATGAATTCTTTCTTCATTATTTTTAGGTGTTACCAGGATGATACGTCTTCAATGCCTGGCACAGGAAAGGTGTAGTGGGATCCAGCATAAAAAGTACAGAACTCATGGCCAGGCATACCTGACTATTTCAATTGCAATTCAGGTGCTACAATTTCCTAGCCATTGTGACTATGGGTAAATGGCTTAAACATCTTTGATTATAACACCTACCTCATCGAGTTACTGCAAGGATTCAGTGATTTGCAATAGTCAGGTCTTATTGCTCATGAGAAGCAAATGTGTGCATTTCTTTTAAATTCCGAATGGAGTGACATCATGTTGATAGCCTGATATTGGCCATGGTGGGAATACTTAGACCATAGAAATTGAAAAAAGCTATGAACCAGGGCATTTTTTTCTTTCTCCCAGAACCTGATTTACTAGCTCATTGTTGAAAATTAGATAACACGCAAAATGTTGAACACATGTATCCAGCTCCTTCCTTTTCCTTTCTTGTCTTGAAGAATTTGCAAAGACAGCTTTCCTTACATATCTAGTAATGATTTCACTTTCATAATCAGTCATTTGTTAAGGATTTGTGTTTGCTGTTGCTTTCGACTATTATACAAGGCTGTTTGTGAGGAGGACCTTGATTAGGATTTAAATACTGAGTTACATTCTGCCCTGGTATTTTGAAGAATAGTGTTGCAAACCCATTTCAGAAAGTTTACGTACGTAAGCAGAGCTAATAAATGCCACATGTAAGCTTTTGAATTGCTTGGGTTCTACTGAGGAGCTGGCACTTTCTGTTTTGCCTAAGGTGGCACCACCACAAAAGTTTCCCTTTTAATTAAAATTCTCACTAAGGAATCACTATGACCTACTGCAACAGTTGGGAAAAGTGATGTACTCCCAATAGACATAAAATGTTACTAACATTATTGTCAGAGCAATTTAACATATCACACCGGACAAAAACTGAAATCTGTGACATAGAGTTTACCATAGATTTGGTGGAGTGGAACCAAATGCCACACCACAAGGTGCTACACTTGGAAGTCTGTAGTAGGCTGACTTTTTAATAATGTGCAGGGGATGTGGCAAGAATAATGGATATAAAGGCATCCAAGGTCCCCTTTCTCCTGGTGACTAAGGAGAGATTTCTTCACGAAATTCTATGAAATACCCGTCTCTATTGGCACACAAAATCATGAATGGAAACAGGAATTCTTCTATATATAAAATGTTCAAAACAGTCTTAGGATACTTCCTCTTATCATCTCCAAAAAGTAGGAGACTTCCATTCAAGATTGAGGCATACGTAAACATGGCTTACTCCTCGCACAACCATAGCAAAAATTACAAGACTGCAAAGCAGATATCAGCCATAATCATCAGGAAATGGAGCTGTATAGAAGTCTGACAACCAAGGAATTAAATAAACCACACTCATCCAGACAGGTAGGAGGGGTGGAGACATGGAGAGACACTGAGACACAGAGAGGCACTGAGAGGAGTAGAGACCTAGAACAGGTGGTCCCACACACATGTGTAGTGGATAAAAATGGGGATGGGGAGTAGGAATACCTCAGGTGCAAAGAATCCCACCCATACACCAGACCCTCCAAACCAGGGTCCCAGCACTAGGAAGATGAGTCCCCATAACTTCTGGCTATAAAAATGAGCATGGTTTGGGGCAATGGAAGAAATAGTGGATTCTCAAGAGTCTCTTCTTAAATGGCCAGCAATGGACTTAGGACTTACGCAGACTCACTCACTCTGGGCTTCAGCACCAGGGCAAAAGCTGTAAGGGCACCAGTGGCATACAGGGAAAAACTGAAGTGACTGGCACCAGGGTGAGTGCCAGGAGACAACTTCCTCCTGGACAAAACTCCAGAGGCCAGGTAGCAGCACTGTCACCTCTCTGAACCCTCCCCCACAAAGCCACAGAATAGGGACTCACGTTGCTCCACCCTGACGATTAGGTAAGGCTCTACCCCATACAGTGTTTTTTTTCTACAATAGGCCACTCTACAATGGCAGAGAGTCAAAGCAGTTCTCCTAATACATACAAACATAGGGAGGATACCAAAATGAAGAGATAAAGAAACATGGCCCAAATGAAAGAACAGAACAAAATTTCAGAAAAAGAACTAAACAAAATGGAGATCAGCAACCTATCAGATGCAGAGTTCAAAACACTGGTTATGAGGATGCCCAATGAACTCACTGGGTACTACCACAGCATTAAAAATACCCAGGCAGAAATGAAGTTTACAGTAAGAGAAATAAAGGAAAATCTACAGTGATCAACAGTGGAGGGGATAAAGCTGCTAATCAAATCAATGATTTGGAACATAAGAAAGAAAACATTGAATCAGAGCAGCAAGAATAAAAAAGAATTCAAAAAACGAGGAGCCTCTGGGACATCTTCAAAAGTGCCAACATTTGAATCATTGGGATGCCAGAGGAGAAGAAATTGAAAAGTTATTTGAAAAAATAATGAAACATCCCTGATTTGGTGAAGGAAATAGACATGCAAATCCAGGAAACACAGAGAGTCCCAAACAATATGGACCCAAAGAAGACCACACCAAAACACATTATAATTAAAATATAAAAGGTTAATGATAAAGAGAGAATCTTGAAGCAGCAAGAGAAAAGGAGAGAATAACCTACAAAGGAGTTCCCATTAGACTGTCAGCTGATTTATCAAAAGAGAAACTTTGCAGGCTAGAAGGGACTGGCAAGAAGTGTTCAAAGTGATGAAAAGCAAGAACCTACATCCTAGATTACTCTATCCAGTAAAGCTATCATTTAGAATGGAAGGGCAGATAAACTGCTTCCCAGACAAGGTAAAGCTAAAGGAGTTCACCATCACCAAGCCATTAGTATATAAAATGTTAAAGGGACTTATTTAAGAAAATGAAGAAGATCATAACTATGAACATTAAAATGGCAATCAATTCACAGCTATTAACAACCGACTCTAAGAAACAAACTAAGCAAACAAGCAGAACAGAAACAGAATCATAGATAGAAAGTTCATTTGGGGGGTTAACAGAAGAGAGGGGGAAGAGAGAGAATGGGGAAAAAGGTACAGGGATTAAGAAGCACAAATTGGCAGGTATAAAATAGACAGGGGGGTGTTAAGAACAGTATAGGAAATGGAGAAGTTGAAGAATTTATTTGCATGACCCATGGATGTGAACTAAGACAGGAAGGGAGGACTGCTATGGGAAATGTGATGTACTGGGTAGAGGGCAGCAAAGAGTGAAAACTGTGACAACTGGAATAGCATAATCGATAAAATATATATTTTTTACATGCAAGAACCAGCACACAGCTAATATTACATTTGAGGGACACTTTGGAATCATTCTGGTAAACAGTCACATAGTCACTTGTATTAGGAAGAATAACATAGTTTCAAAAAAATGCAACCCATGTGTTAATTCTGCCATTTACATCTGACCTTGGGAATGTTCCTTGATTTCTCTAAAAATCAAATTTTTCATCTTTATAGGAGGCATCCATGCAGGAACAATATGAAGGCCATATACTGAAAATATGTAAAATATTATTACTGCTTGGACATTCTTGGCCACATCCTTCCTAAAATAAAGACCTTTTAATGCAAAACCTCTAATTTGGCATTAATATGAAGCCAAACCACACATCTCAGAAATCACTCAGGAATGTTAAACTATGGAGCAAAGAAGAAAGCAAAATTCCTGGTAATTAAGAGCTGGGCTTTGGAATCAGACAGAACTGGATGCTATCCCAAGTTTCAACACATGCTATCTAGGTGACCTTAGGCAACTTATTTACCTTTCTAAACCTCTTTCCTCTTCTTTCAAATGAGGATTATGATATGATTTAGCTCATTATGCTGTTGTGTTATTTATGTTGTGTTGTGAGAGAATGCATATAAAAGTTATTAGGACCATAGTTATTTCTCAATCAGTGTTATGTTTGTACTGATGTTGGTGCTATTGTTATTTGCATTTTGAAATTACCTACGTAGAAAAACGTTCCTAATACTGAGGATAAAAATCCTGAGACTAAATTAAAAGACTCTGACAAGGAGTCACAGATTCTTAAGCTTCTTAAATTTAATTAATGGCCTGAGGTGGCAGATAGATTTGGAACCTAAAAGCAGAGTAAAGTAGGCTCATTTTCCTCCAGGCTCTTCTTCTTCAATTATCTTCCATTTAAACTGTGAAAAAAATGCCAGTAGGGCCCTGGTCCAGTGGCTCTGTTGGAGCATCATCCTATACACCAAAAGGTTGTGGGTCCATCCCCTGTCAGGGCATTTACCTAGCTTGCAGGTTCAATACCTGGTGGGGCTGCAGATGGGAGGCAACTGATCAATGTTTTCTCTCCCATCAATGGTTCTCTCTCTCTTTTTCTCCCTTTCCTTTTAAATCAATAAGTATATCCTTGGGTGATTATTTTTTAAAAAAAGAAGAAGAAACTCCAGTAGGAAGACAACCGTATTGTGTCCAGGTTCTTTTCCTGAGAAAAAGGAGGCCCTAATAAGTGAGATCCTACCCACACTACTTCTCTGAGACTTAGTTTCATAGATTTTGAAATAGAGAGTTGAAAATATGAGCAACCAAGATTAAGAATGGGGGTGGTTTTACTGATTATAGCCACAGAGCATGGAGAAAGGAGAAAGGAAGTTTTAAGTTCAGGAAAATGAAGACCAAGGAAGAAAGCAAGAATCTGCAATGTTAAGTCCAGTAAAGAAGACAGGACACTAGAAACAGAGTAGATACCAAAAATAGAGCAAGCTTATATGCGACTGTGGACAGGCAGGACAGGCGTTCAGGAGGGGAGCCTGAAGCTGGGATAACAGAAGCCGTGATAACATAGTTATTAAGGATAACTATGTCTTGGTGAGAAACCTGTTAGAAATGATTCATTATCTTGTTCTGAGGTTGGCAATAAGGAACATTACAAAATTGTGGGCTTAAAACTTCTATTTTTGAAGGGAAAAATATAGGTTATTACTTAAGAAAATAAAATATGCTTTTGTATGTAGAACTATGCATTGGGCTAATCTCTGAAAGGTTTAGTATTTTATTTACTGACATGAAATTTAAGCTTTTCTGTGTCCAAGATTCTCCCAAGTAAAACCACCATAGAAGGTATGTAAGTCAGCAAAGACTCTAGAATAAAAATTAAAATGACTAGGAAGTACAAAGGTGGTTGCCAAGGACTGGGAGTTGGGGGAAATTGGGAGAGGTTGGTAAAAAGGTATCAACTTTCAGCTATAGCATGAATAAGATCTGAAGATTTAATGTAAAACATGGTGACCAAGGCTAAAAACAATGCACTGTATAATTGAAATTTGCTGAGTGAGTAGAACTTCAATGGTTTAATCAAAAACAAAAAAAGATAAACATGTGAAGTGATGGATGTGTTAATTAATGTAAAAATTAATAAACAGAAATAGGAAGTCTGGAGGTCAGAGGAGGGAGCTCTCACTCCCTATGTTGGCAGGGGATCCAGGGAGTCCAACAGGAGGACCTCTTTGTTTACAGTAGCTCTCCCAACTTCCTCTCCTCTGAGAGTTTCCTCTCATTTGTTTCTCAGGACATGTGCATGGTTTGCCATTAGACCACGTGTCCCAAGTTGAAATTCACTGTTCCCAAATAAACCCAATTTTTCTGGGCAAATACCTGGTTGTCCATTTGTTTAAGGTCAACAATAACTAGAAGGAGGGGGGTATCCTTTCACTATATATCAAATTAAAAAAAAAAGAAGTATAATTTTCAATGTACCAAAAAGTACCCCAAGTCCTAAAAGAATCTGTGTGCTTTAGTACAATGCCTAACAAACTGGAAGAGCCAGCTACTATTTTTTTCAATCTAAAAAAACAGAAAGCTCTAAGGCTGTTAACAAAACAAAGTAAAATCATCTAAAGCCAGACTCCTTTCTGAAAGACCAAAATCCAAAAACAAAACCCAATAAAAAAAACCCACTTCATTATCAGAAGAAAAATTACCAAGTATTTCCAATGCACAGGGCAAGAAGAAAATATTCACAAGAGTCTGAAATAAACTTGTCTTTTTAACAAGCACAGTGCTTATTAATAAAATGAGCAACCTACATTTGGAAGAGAGCACTCTGTGAGTTGAGGCTAAAATTTGTGATAGAATCATTTTTTTCTTGCAATATTCCAATGTTTCCTGAATTTACTGAGGCTCTCCATGATAAGGTTATAGCTTTCGTTGGGGTATTTCAATGTTTCCATTTAGGATCTCATAAAATCAGGCATACCCTAAAGGTCAAGGGCAGCACACATTATTAACTATTACATACCCTTTCTAAGAATGTAAGTATAATGCTTTATTCTTAATTAACCAAAATTCCATCTATGCTTTGGTGAAATGTCAACTATTCTGCCAATTACAATTGTTTGGTATATGAATGAATAATTAAATTTGTTTTATGGATTCCTTTTAACTATCATGTTGCTGAAATCTAGTTAAGAGAATAAAAGGTAACATAGAATAACAGAATATTTGAACTATAAAGGAGATTTTAGAGTTCATCTTTCCAACTTTCTACTTTAAAGTACATAAAATAAGTCTGAGAGAAGTAAATGACTTATCAAAAGCCTCAGAATTGTTCAAATGAAAAACTAATGGGCAAAATAGGGGTGAACCACAATTAAATCACTATTGTCACACACTAATTTGGCAACTAATTTTGTGAGGACTGACTATGGTCATATTATGTTTCCAGATCATAATTCAATTAAACTAAAAATTAATTGCAAAAAGTTAAGTAGAAAAACAACCAAGTCTTTAAAATTTAAACAGCATATTTATAAATAGTTCATATGTAAAAAAAAAACAATACTCTGAAAAGAAAATACTCTGAACTAAATAAAAAAATTAATATTTTTATTTATTTATTTATTTTCATTAATTTTTTAAAGATTTTATTTATCTTTAGAGGGGGAGGGAAGGAGAGAGGGAGAGAAATATCAATGTATGGTTGCCTCTCGGGCATCCCCTACTAGGAACTGGCCTGCAACCCAGGCATGTGCCCCGACTGGGAATTGAACCATGATCCTTTGGTTCACAGGCCTGCGCTCAATCCACTGAGCTACACCAGCCAGGGCTTATTTATTTATTTTTTAACATATTTTATTCATGATGCAACTACAGTTGTCCCATTCCCCCCCCCTTTATTCCCCTCTGACCTGCACACCCCTCCCACCTGCATTCCCTCCGTTTAGTTCATGTCCATGGGTTGTACATATAAGTTTTTTGGCTTCTACATTTCTTATACTATTCTTAACCTCCTCCTGTCTATTTTCTACCTACCATTTATGTTACTTATTCTCTGTACCTTTTCCCCCTCTCTCCACCTCCCACTTCCCCACTGACAAGCCTCCATGTGATCTCCATTTCTGTGATTCCGTTCCTGTTCTAGTTGTTTGCTTAGTTTGTTTTTGTTTTTTTTTAGGTTCGGTTGTTAATAGCTGTGAGTTTGTTTTCATTTTAGTGTTCATATTTTTTATCATTTTCTTGGATAAGTCCCTTTAACATTTCATATAATAAAGCCATATAATATAATAAGCCATATAATAAGCCCATATAATAAGGGCTTGGTGGTGATGAACTCCTTTCACTTGACCTTATCTGAGAAGCACTTTATCTGCCCTTCCATTCTAAATTATAGCTTTGCTAGACAGACTAATTTCAGATGTAGGTCCTCACCTTTCATGACTTCAAGTATTTCTTTCCAGCCCCTTCTTACCTGTAAGGTCTCTTTTGAGAAATCAGCTAACAGTCTTATGGGAACTCTTTGTAAATAACTGTCTCCCTTTCTCTTGCTGCTTTTAAGGTTCTCTCCTTCTCTTTAATCTTGGGTAATGTAATTATGATGTGCCTTGGTGTGTGCTTCCTTGTATCCAACTTCTTTGGGACTCTCTGGGTTTCCTGGACTTCCTGAAAGTCTATTTCCTTTGCCACATTGGGAAAGTTCTCCTTCATTATTTGTTCAAATAAGTTTTCAATTTCTTGATCTTCCTCTTCTCCTTCTGGCACCCTTATGATTTGGATATTGGAGTGTTTAAAGATGTCCTTGAGGTTCCTAAACCTCTCCTCATTTTTTTTGAATTCTTGTTTCTTCATTCTGTTCTGGTTGAATGTTTATTTATTCCTTCTGCTCCAAACTGTTGATTTGAGTCCTGGTTTCCTTCCCGTCACTGTTGGTTCCCTATAGATTTTTCTTTATTTCTCATAATGTGACCTGCATACTGCTTGGGTCTTTTTTATGCTGTTGAAGTACCCAGTGATTTCCTGGAGCATCCTGATAGCCAGTGTTTCGAACTATGTATCTGATAGGTTGGCTATCTCTTCATCACTTAGTTGCATTTTTTCTGGAACTTTGAACTGTTATTTCATTTGGGCCCTGGTTTTTTGTTGTTGTTGTAGGTGTTTTTTTTTTGTTTTGTTTGTCTCAGCATGCCTGTTACATAGTAAGGGGAAGAACCTTAGGTGTTTACAAGGGAGGGGCAACCTAAGTTGCTGCGTTGTGATGCTGTATGTGGGGAAGGGGTCCGAGAGGAAACAGTGTTGCTCGCTCTGCTCTCTGCCAGTTTTCAGTCACTTCCCTGGCTACCCACAATCAAATTGGGCCTTTTCTGGTGCTGATTCCCAGTGGGTGGATTTGTGTACATTCTAGGACCCTGTGGGTCTCTCCAACAAACTCTCCAGTTAGGCTGAGAGTTTCTCCCACTGCCTCCTCAACCCCCACAGGTGTTTTCAGTCTGAGGCTTTGTGGCTCTATTTGTCCACATGGGAAGCCTGGGTTGTGTGGTCTGTCTCACTCCCCAGATGTTCCTCCCAGTTTATCTGCACATGAACATGGGACCGCTCAGTCTGCAAGCCACCTCCTCGCCCGGTCCTCCAGCTGCTGCCTTGCTGCATGTCCTCTCTGTCTGGCTGCCCATCTCTGCCCCTCCTATAAATCTGGATGAATGTTTCTTCTTTAACTCCTTGGTTGTTGGACTTCCATACAGTTCGATTTTCTGTCAGTTCTAGTTGTTTTTTGTTTTTCAATTTGTTGTTGTCCTTGTTTTGGTTGTGCAAGGAGGCACAGTGTCTACCTACACCTCCATCTTGGCCAGAGGTCTAAAACGAAATTTTTAAAAAAGATATAAACTTGAAGAATGAAACTAAAGCCTATGTTAGAAATAAGGTTAAAACATACTACCAAAATAACCTTATCATGAAGTTATAAAAAGAATAGAAAATTAAATACTTCCAAAACTAGAAAAAAGATAATAATAAGGATAAAAGAAGAAATGAATGAAGTAGAAAATAAACATAATAGAAAAGATCAAGAAACCAACAGTTTGATTCTCTGAGAATAATAATAAAATTTATAAACATCTTATTAAAAGTGAAGATAATGAAAAAAGAACATGGAAAAGAACAATATAAGAAATGAAAAATCAGGTTTCATTACAGTCCCTACAGAATTAAAAAGGTAACAAAAAGATATTATGAAAAAATTTATGTCGATAAATTTGAAATTTTTAATGAAATCAGTAATTATAACTGACACATAGAGAAATTATGAATAATTTGATATTTATGAAAGAACTTCAACCAGTAATAAAAATTCTACCTAATACTTATAAAGAAATAACTCCTATTTTATACAAATTCTCCAGAGACAAGAAAAAGAGGAAACACTTCCCAAGACAGGATAAAGTTGATTATCAAAATTTCATAAGAACAAAACTAAACAATAAAATTGCTTTCCAATCACTCTCTGGAGTATAGATACACAATTTTAATAAAAATATTAGCAAATTGAATATAGTCACATAAGATGGATAACATATTACAATGGCTCAAGGTTGTTTACTATATATGAAAAGACAGATTAGACAATTTTTTAAACAGGTGCATAAAATCACATCTTCAATAGGCCTAGTAACTCGTGGGATCATCTAAAATGGGGTGAAGAATATGGGCTAATAAGAAAATTGGATTAAAGCTGTTGAAAAAAATTGTCTCCAATTTCATCTCATCCCCATTCTATACCATCCTACCTTGGCAGAAGATAGAGATTTATTTTTTAGAAAAGACAACATAGCCCTGGCTGGTGTAGCTCAGTGGATTGAGGTCGGGCCTGTGAACCAAAGAATCGAGGTTCGATTCCCAGTCAGGGCACATGCCTGGGTTGCAGGCCAGTTCCCAGAGGGAGACGCACGGGAAGCAACCATACATTAATATTTCTCTCCTCTCCTTCCCTTCTTCCCTTCTTCTCTAAAGATAAATAAATAAAAAAAATCTTAAAAAAAGAAAGAAAAGACAACATAGAGGCTCTCTGTATTAAGAGAACAAGTGAAGGGCAGGTATGCTTTACTAAAAGTGGAAATTTAACACACACACTAGTGTGCTTTATCCACTCAGCTTCAAAATGTCGGCTGCTGGGCCTTCAGCTCTCCAGGCAGGGGATTGCAAGAGTCTCTTCTGGAGAAACTATTCAGTCATTAAGAAAAGACAAGATAGCACTGAAATCAGGAGTTTTACAAGATCACCTAAGCCAAATTACCCTATAATGTTACTGCTGTCGATTAGTTTCACTCACGTGCTCAGAGTTTCCAATAAGTTTTATTCCCCTACTCTTAAACAGAAGCATAACTATTAAATATCCTAGGGAAATAAACAGAAAAGAAAAGCAACATGGAAGAAGCAGAGACTATGCAAGAAGAACAAAAATCTCAGAAAAATTATCTTTACTATCCTGAGAGTAATAGGAGAAGATAAGGCCATGTTGAAACAAGAACAAGCGATCCAATACAGATCGGCAGCAAAGCAAATCCCTGGGATGTTGGCAAATGGGAATCAGGAAGTGGCAGCTGTGCTTTGGGCATGGAGTGCAGCCTGTACAGACTAAAGCAAGTCAGAATGTTCTGAGAGAGCTCACTGCAAGGGGTAAAACTGTTAGGATAACAGATGTGAATTAAAGTACTGAGAGATTTAGGTAACTAGCCGAGTGTTCAAGGTGGGCCTCTTTAACATATATAGTATAATAAGCAAACAAAAAAAGGAACTTCCCATGTCTAGGAAAAAAAAAGGGGGGAACAGGTTGTACAAGTAAGGAAACACGATCACAGTTTACTGTGACTCAAGTCTGAATGATGTAATAATAATATAAACACTAAGTTTACCAGACCCAACTACAATTTTTCCATATTGACACACTAAGCATTTATCATTGATTCCATAAGTATTAGAGGGCAGAGTGGCAGCA
>PVKM010003821.1:0-55325 GCA_004027735.1 Carollia perspicillata
CATAGACAGAGCATATTCAAGACAATCATGTCCTTCATGGACCCACAATGGAGTGGTAGAATTCCTCCTTCTCTCTCTCTCTCTCTCTCCCCGCCTTCTAATAGCCAAATAACCCACATATCATTTCACTTAGTCCTCCTTGGGTTTTACCAAGCCAAAATATGCTGGGGAGAAATACTTGTCAAGTCACAAAACTATTAACTTTGTTTAACATCTTTTCTTTCTAATTTCAACTTTGTCTTTGGAAAAATATTTTTTCAATGACTTGTTAGTAAAACTTTTTAAAGATTGACATCATTTACACTAAATAAAAACTACCCTATTCAAATATTTAATGCTATAATTTTAAGTCTACATGTTTCTAGAATGGAAATTTTATAGACTTAGTGAACACTAATTATGTGATAGTCAAAATTTAACCTCAGTGTTAAAATAGATGTTTTTTCTGTTGCAACATCTTTTTGTATAATCTTTGTATATGAAACTGTTAACATTTATTGCTTGATTTGTAGCTTATAGAATTCCTTTTTGTTCTCTAATCCCTTGGTTCTTTTTTCCCCCAGTCAATGTTGACTCCTCCTTCTTAGAGATTTTTCATTTCCATTGTTGTTCTTGTCACACCTTCAGGTGAGAGACAAACAATACTCACATATCCTTCAGAGGGGGTGGGCAGAGCAGCTTTTTTGACTGCTCCTACCCTTAGATATTTTGGAAACAACATGTGTTTTAAGTTTAGGCAGTTTTAGTTCAGTCTTATGGTTTCTCTGCCATTGAGCTCTCTCAAAAACTTAGTAGGCTTCTTATTTAATGACTATCAAACCTTAAAAGGATTTTTCCCTGAGACATTTTATCCTATTAAAATCATTATTATTTGCCATTTCTGTAATTTGATCTTCGTTCTGAGTCTCTTAATTTTTAAAAAATTTAATGGAAGGTATAAAAACCACATGTTTAGTTTCTTCTTTGTCTAAAAGCTGATTTTAATTACCTGTGCCACTTAAAATACTTTCTCAATTTTACCTGTTAGTATTTTTTTAGTCTCAGAGCACTTGGTTTGTCTCATATTATAAATTCAAAATTTCTTGAATATCTTTGTTTTTCTTTCATTTTAACCTGCAAATTAGCCAAGTTCTGTCTGAGTTTACCCATTTTTAATATTAAGAGTATTCTGTCAAAGGCATATAATAGCAATTAACTAATGAGTAACACTAAGTTTTCAAAAATCTTTTTCTAGGACTACAGATTCATTAATTCATGATCTAGCTCCCAAGTCATGCTTTGATACTGCAAGCAGTAGATAGACCACCATCTTTTTAGTTCACACTATCTTTCCTACCCTATCAATAAAGCATAGCCCCATATTTTAGTTATTTGTTTCAGAAACTTCTAACTTCTGAGATTAATTTCTGTGTTAAGACACACTAAAATACATTCTAACAAACCATGTTAAATTCTCAGTGGCCTAAGACAACAAATATTTATTTTTTGTTTCTGTAGAGTCCACTGTAAGCCTAGATGAGTTCCCAAGGAAGCTGTCTTACGGGCAATGAGTAAGTAATCTGGGATGACCATGGTCCCCACCATTCTGTATTTCCACCATCTAGAATATGTAGCCTCAAATTTGTCATGAGAAGTAAAGGTAAGGCTGAAGGATCTCACACAGCAATGGAATCCTTTCACCCATAGGTGATGCACACAACCGTTCTCACAGTCCAGTGGCCAAAACTGATCACTTGTCACATGGCTCTGGTTGTCTGCAGAAGGGCAAGTGCCTGTGATCCTCTCACACTCAGGGGAGAAGACTTAGATGTGAATGAGCACTCTTGTGCCCCACCTTTGCAAATTTCTGCCTCTTACCTTCTGAAAGTGAAATTAGAATCCTTGTTAGAAAGCAGACTCAGAGACAGAGGTATATATTCTTTTGTATGAATAACATTTAAAAAGTCTAAATTTGTGGCTATCAACTATGGATATTTAGATTATTTCTTAATTCCAGATGTTGGTCGCTATCAGATAGCCTATTAAAGTGTGCATGGAAAAGACTTGTAACCCCCTGCTTAATGGTTTCAAACTGTACTGCTATAGAATTTCTGTGTAAATTATTTCCTGTTTAACTTTACTACTATTCTTCTGCAGTTGTTGAACATTATGTGGAATATCTTCTTAGTTCACAAACATACACGCTCTTCTTTCTTTCTCAGCACTTACCTAAATGACAGAATTATTGAGCATTTGGGGACAAAGTAGGCTTAAATTATAACAATACAAACCTCAATTTTTATAATAGTCATCTCTATGAAAAACAGTTCTTTTTTAAATGGTTTTTGATCTGCCCCTTTTTCTGCTCTTTATTCCCTTACATAAGTTGTCTATTACCTCCTTTTTCATTGTTGCTCTTCTCTCTCAGGAGCGAGAACACTTATATATCTTATTTCCTTGTCCAGTACAATTAACCTCTGAAGCATTTAACTCCAGATTATTACCCCTTCTCTGGCACTAAGAGTAGAGTCCTATATTTTCATTTATAGCAGGGTGAACATGCATTTCTTCTGGAGTTTACATTTAGCCCTCATCGACTTTATGACTGCTTTCCACTTAGGTACTAAGAAAGACGTCACACAGACCTGGCTCCTAGAAGGAACAAAGAGTGTTTCAAAGAAAGGATTATATAAAAAGCTTATTGAAGGAAGAACCAGATTTGATTATTCACTTTGAAAAACAGTTTAGATTACTATCACCTTGTAGTATAGTTTGATATTAGGTAAGGTGAGTCCTCCAACTTTGTTCTTTTTCAGGACAGCTGTTGCTATGCAGGAGCTTTTGTGGTTCCATATACATTTTTGAAATATTTTTCTAGTTCTGTGAAGTGTCATTGGAATCTTGAATTGAATTTATAGATTGCTTTGGATAGTATGGACATTTTAAGGATGTTAATTGGTACTACCCATGAACATGGTATGTGCTTCCACTTATTTGTATCTTCTTCAGTTTCTATCCTCAGTGTCATATAATTTGCTGAGCACAGGTCTTTTACATCCTTGGTTAGGTTTATTCCTAGGTATTTTTTTCTTTTTGAAATAATTGTGAGTGGGATTGTTTTCTTAATTCCCCTTTCTCCTAGTTCATTATTGACATATAAAGTTGCAACTGGTTTCTGGATATTAATTTTGTATCCTACTCCTTTGCTGAATTCATTTATTCATTCTAGTATTTCCTTGGTGGAATCTTTGGTGTTCTCTATATATACTATCATGTCATCTGCAGATAAAGACAGTTTTACTTCTTCCTGTCCAATTTGGATTCCTTTTATTTCTTCTTATTTGATTGATCTGGCTAGGACTTCCGGTACTATGTGAAACAAGAAAGGTGAAAGTTAACATCCCTGTCTTGTTCCTGATCTTAAGGGGAACGCTTGTAGTTTTTGCCCACTGAGTATGAAATTGGCAGTGGGTTTGTCATATATGGCCTATGTTTAGATATGTTCCCTCTATTCCCACTTTAGGGAAAGTTTTTATCATAAATGGGTGCTGGATTTTATTAAAAGCTTTTTCTGGAACTATTGATATAATCATGTGTTTTTTATCCTTCATTTTGTTTATGTGGTGAATCACATTTACTGATTTGTGAATGTTGTACCAACCTTGCATTCCTGGAACACATACCACTTGATCATGGTATACGATCTTTTTGATGTGTTGCTGTATTCAATTTTTTAATATTTTGTTGAGGATTTTAGGATCTAAGTTCATCAATGATATTGGCCTATAATTTTGATTCTTTGTAGTGTCTTTATCTAGTTTTGGAATTAAGATAATGCTGGCCTTGTAAAAGGGTTTGGGAGCCTCCCCTCCTCTTGAATTTTATGAAATAGTTTGAGAAGGAGAGGTGGTAGTTCTTCTCAGAATGTTTGGTAAAGTTCAACTGTGAAGGCTTCCAGTCCAGACCTTTTGTTTGTTGAAAGTTTTTCTATTACTGTTTCAATTCCATTACATGTAATCTGTCTATTTGGATTCTCTGATTTGTTCTGATTTAGTTTTGGAAGATTGTATGTTTCTAGGACTTTATACATTTCATCCATGTTATCCGCTTTGTTGGCATATAAATTGTTCATCACATTTTCTTTCAATCCTTTGTATTTCTTTGGTGTCAGTGGTTATTTCTTCTCTTTCATTTTTGATTCTATTTACTTGGGTCCTTTCTCTTTTTTCATGATGAGTCTGCTTAAAGGTTTGTGAATCTTGTTTATTTTTTCAAAGAACTAACTCTTGGATTCATTGATCTTTGTATCATATTTACTGACAAAAAAAGACACATGGACCAATGGAATAGAATAGAGAGCCCAGAAATAAACCCACACATTTATAGTCAATATTTGACAGAGAAAACAAGCATATACAATGGGCTAAAGATAGTTTATTCAATAAAATACATTGGGTAAATTGGACAGATAAGTTCAGAGAAAAAAGAATCTATACCACCTTCTTATACCACACAGGAGAATAAATTCAAAATGGATCAACAATTTAAATAATAGACTCCAAACCATAAAAATCCTAGTAGAAAACAGGCAGCAAAATCTCAGACAGTGCTCATAGAAACTTTTTATCAGATATATCTTCCCAGGCAGGGAAACAAAAGAAAAAATAAACAAATGGGACTTCATCAAATTAAAAAGGTTTTGCACAGCAAAATCATCAACTAAATAAAAAGACAACCCACAGACTGGGAGAATATATTCACCAATACATCTGATAAAGGGTTAATATCCAAGATTTATAAAGTACTTACAAAACTCAACACTAAAACAACAAACAAGTCAAGTAAAAATTTGGCTATGGACCTGCATTGACACTTCTCCAAAGAGGTCATACAGATGGCCAATAGATGTATAAAAATATGGTCAATGTCACTGATCATCAGAGAAACCCAAATTAAAACCACAATGTGATATCATCTCACACCTGACAGAATGGCCATCATCAATAAATCAACAAACAAGTGTGGTGAGGATGTGGAGAAAGGGGAACCCTTTCGCACTGTTGGTGGGAATGTAAATTGGTGCAGCCACCGTGAAAAGCTGTATGGAAATAACTCAAAAAGTTAAAAATGAATCTGCTTTTTGACTCTGTGATCCCACTTCTGGGAATATATCTGAAGGAACCTAAAACACTAGTTCAAAAGAACCCTTTTGTTCATTGCAGTATTATTACAATCACCAAAATATGGAAGCAGCCCAAGCATCCATCAATAGATGACTGGATAAAACAACTATGGGACATTTACACAGTGGAATTCTCCTCAGCTGTAAAAAAAAAAAAAGAAAAAGAAAATATTACCCTTTGCAACAGTATGGATGGACCTGGAGAACATTATGAAATAAGCCAGTAAGAAAAACACAAATACCATATGATTTCATCCATTTGTGGAATCTAACGAACAAACTGAGCTAACAAGCAAAACAGACACAGACTCATAGATGGAGAACGGATGGCAGCTAGTGGGTGAGGGAGCTTAGAGGGTGGAGGGATTGAGCAAAAAAGAAAAAGGATTTATGGACATGGAAAACAGGGTAGTGATTGCTGGGGGAGGTGGTGTATGGATATTAAATAGTAATGGAAAAATATAATAACAATTTATGTATTTAAAAAAGAAAAGAAAAATAGTACATAATTTTTTAAAACTTTTTAAATATGTTCGTTGATTTTAGAGAGGAACAAAGAGAGAGAAACATTAATTGGTTTCCTACAATACATGCCCCTACTGGGGTCTGAACCCAACCTCGGTTTGTGCACTGACCAGAAATTGAACCCTCAACATTTTGGTGTAAGGGATGATACCCCAAACCAACTGACCCAACCAGGGCTATAAAAATTTTAAATATATATAAATAAATATCTGGGATCTTGTTAATAAATATGTAAGAATTATAAATACTGATAAATTCTGAACTCATGTAATAGAAAGAATTTCAGGACTTACAAATGACCAGTTTATCAAAACAGTGCAAATTAAGACTTTCAACCTCAGAGGTAAAATCTATATTCTAATTGCAAAGAAAGAATTGTTTAACAGAGAATAAGTTTATAATTTTCAATATATATTTATTTTGTAAAAGAAAACCACCTAGCTTTCATCTTATATTTAATCCTTTGTGGCACACCTTGAAATATATTCAATTCAAAATTCTAAAGACATATCTTCCTTTCATGTGACTTCTTAGTGGCAAAAAATTAGATTGCAGTCTTATGTGTAAAAGGAAAAAATTTTAATAAAGTGCATCTCCAGGTTCATTTCTAATCAACCTTTATCACCTATTATGCACCCTATCAAAAATGAAAACGGCAAACTTGACAGGCATGTCAAGATGAATACTTCAAAAAAATACATGTCAATGTTTAAATAGGGAATATCATGGAAATGCTAAATTACAAAGAGTGCATCTTAGTCTTTCCTTTACACAGAGATTTTAGGAAGTGAAAGGTAATGAGCAATTTTCTGGAACTATGAGCAGCAATCCAGTGATGAGCTATTAGAGCTTCTTCCCCTTGCTCAACAACCTGCTCGCTGGATTGGGATGAGCTAATATGGACGGGCTTAATTTGTAAAGAGATTATGTAAAACATTGAAACTATGTACTGATTAGTGAATAATTATATAACATATTTTTGGTGGTTACCCAGAATTTTTGTCTTTCTCTCTTTTTTTAAAGCATGCTCTTCTGTTTCACAATGTCATTACACAATGTAAGACCATGCAATGTCTCTTTAGTTTCTTTAAATAAATATTAGAATTACACTAGTTGCTTGTAGGTACTTAACAAGCATTTGGTTCTGATAGAAATTTATGATGTACTTGTGGGTATATGCAAACTCAATTTAGGGAGCTTAAGGGGGAAGGTTAGGAATAAAAGGTAGAAATGTAGGCAAAAACTCTTCACTAAAAGATATGTTTGTTAGTGTTCTAAATGAGGGTAGTAATGGTATCCAGGGAATTTACACTACCATGTGAAGTGTTAAATTTAGTAAAGTTACTTCCTATTTTTTTTTCCCTAAGAATTCTTCTGATACCTTATCACTTAAAGGGTCTGACCATCTGCAGAATGACCTGCAATAACTCTTACTGTATAAAGATCCTACAATGGATGTGAAATTAGTTGGTGTACACAGTACTCCAGTTAGGTGCATGAATATGACCAAAAATTAGTATCCTGGTCTATGTCATGTTAGGAAATATAACAGAACTGATCCTAGCCTTAGGCTAAAATACTAATCTGAAATTAATTTCAATTCATATTTTCTGGTAATTTTGTTAAAAAGAAATAATTTTGATCTTATGTGATGCGGACCCTGGCTTATGGGGTCTGCTACATTGTGGATGAGATAGGAGAAATTGACATGGACTACCGAGTCCTGTGGAGGAAAAGGGACAGTATGGCTTTTTTCTCTAAAGGGGAGAAAAAACCTTGGACTCCACCATAACAGGCCTTTATTTCTTTTTCTGGGCACATTACATGATGGTCCTCATTTACTATGCACAGGTTTGCTTTAGGTGGTTACCTTTTACAGAAAGCAAAGGAGCCAATGCTGCTAATCACATCACGGAAGAGGGATATTTGCAAATGAAAAGGGAAAAGTGGTTGAACCGGTTCCACTCATCCTTGGAAGGTTTAGCATGAATTTTAGGAAGTTACTTTGCAGAAAATGTTTGCTGCCTCAATTCAGGGTGAGGGAGTTTTAGCAAAAGCAAGTCTCTAAGCGGCCTAGGTGCATTGCAGGCCTGATTCCCCACAGGAGAACCTATCCGTGGGCGTGGGTCCTGTGCATTGGACCCTGCTTTCCACTGGGAGCTGGACCCATGCCACACCAAATGGTCTCCTACACTTATAGGTATTATAATATGTTAATATGGTAAAAACAGGTTATCATTAATCAAGAAACCTTAACGAGCACGTGGGGATTAAGAGTAAGTATACCTTTAAAAACATGTGGTGATTGAAAGTAATAAATATAGTACTCTTTAGATTAATTCAATATGAGTAATCTTAGATCTATTTTAAATAAAAGTTTAATAATTTTTTAATTCAAAATAAAATGCTTCAACTTTTAAAATGTTTTATAGGAAATTGAGATTAAAAGTTACACAGATTCTCTAAAATTCATCAAATTTGTAGGGATAATGTTTCAGAAACAAAGATGGGAATGAAGATGCAGAATGTATGGTGGAACAACTTCTCATCACATTCTACCTAAGAAATTATTATAATGTGGTACTGCCATTTGCCCTTTTTGCCAGCTGTGTTTAGCCTTAATTTCTGAGAATGAATCTGAACTGGGCTGTATCCAACAGTACCTTGCTTACTGCTTTGAGTGCATTCAACTGTGTTCTTTACCAAAAAGTTGCTTCCTAGACAAGCAGGCTCTTAGCAGATGGACATAGCAAAGAAACTTCCTGTAATTCTGCCAAATAGGGTAAAAAGTGATATATCCATGAAGCCACTGAATTGCAAATAAAGTGGTTTAAAAATTATATGAATATCAGAAGTTTATGCTTTGTAAAATTTTAATTCATAATTAGTTCTCAGATAATCTGAGACTTAAGAATCAAACAATTCCCATGACTTTACTAAAAAATTTCATCAAGGTTTATCTTCAAATTTATTCAATTACTACTGTAAATTTTGACAAACCAAGAACATTTAAAAGTTGAAAAAATAGCCAGTTTAAAGAGTGTTTAACTTTTTAAAAATTGTGTAAAATATGAGAGCTATGGGGAAGGAAGGCAATAAATGAGAAAGCTCTTCAGTTTTCTCATAACAGAGTAGTTACAAAGTCAAAGATTTTATAAGACCATTGAAATATCTTTCCAAAGATGTTGCTAAATAAATATAAAAGGAATGTATTATATATCTGTAGCAAATAAAACATTATTTTTACATATTTATACATTTCATGAATATGGATCTCTATAATTATTTTTTTCTAGATCTGTCCATAGTTTTAGTACTCAGTAATGGAAAAATTATTTCAAATTAAAATTTTTAATTTATGTTTAAAGTACAGATAAAAGTTAGGATTAATTATATTGGGGAATTAGTTATAAATTGCCATTAAAATTTTAGAAGTAAAATATAAGCCTTAGAGTTAAGGTGTACAAATAGAAGAAAATACTATGTATTTCAGGATTTTATAGAAAAATGACAGTGACATTTTGGAAAAAGGAAAGTTGAGATAAAACTTTGCTATAGTTTCACTTAAAATCAATTTTAAGGCCTGCATTATCTTTGACTATTGATCAAAGCAAAAGAAATAACCATTAGCCCTGGCTGGTGTAGCTCAGTGGATTGAGCACAAGCCTACGAGCCAGAGGATCACAGTTTGATTCCCAGTCAGGGCACATGCCTGGGTTGCAGGCCAGTTCCCAGCAGGGGACACACAAAAGGCAACCATACATTGATATTTTTCTCCCTCTCTCCTTCCCTTCCCCTCTAAAAATGAATAAATAAAATCTTTTTAAAAAAGAAATAACCATTATATTGAGGAATTTTGACTTTAAAAAGGTTTTGTGGCAAATTTGTGAATGGACCAAGGCTGTTATAGTAGAGAAGAACAATGCCTCTATCTTGATAATAATTTATAGTTGGAGTGGCTGGCCTAGTCTTCTTGTCATTCATTTCTTATAAAATGGCAAAGATCTTCATTTAGCAAATTAAAAAGGATTTTTATAGAGGTTCATGTGTCATAATTGCAACTAAATATTAAAACATGAATTCAGAATATAGAGAATAAATATCTTGGATGATACAGGATGGACTTGATAACTTTATTATTTTTACCACCTGAGTTATCATTTAAAATTTTATTTTAAGCATCTTTATTAAAACATGATTGACAAGCAAAATTGTATATATTTAAAGTGTATAACTAATGATTCAGTATATGTCAAATGATTCTATGCATTGTAAAATATTTACCACAATGAAAAGCTTCCCACATCTGAGGTGAGAGACTTTCAGATACTGAAACTCATAGATCCCGATACAGATTCAACCAAAATAGGACTTCACTGAGAAATAGTATAATAAAACTATCAAAAATAAAAGGTAAGGAAAAAATCCTGCAAGTATCTGGAGGGGAAGAAACTTTCTTTTATACGAAGAAACCCCGATAAGAACATCAGCCAATTTCTCAACAGAGAGAATGGGATCATATATTCTAGGCACTAAGAGAGGAAAAAACCCCGCCAACCTAGAATATTTTACTTGGCAAAGCTGTCCTCCAGCAATGAAGGAGAGCTAAAGATTTTCCCAGGCAGTTAAAAGCTGAGTGAGATTATTACCATGAGACCTGCCTTGTAAGAAATGCTTCAGTGAGTTTTTAAATCTGAAATAAAATGACATCAGTTAGTAAAATGAAAGCACACAATAATATAAAACACACTGGTAAAAAAGGCAATGGGTATATAGTTTAATTCAGAATACTCTAATACTGTAATAATGGTGTATATGGTAAATCACTTTAATATGAAGTTAAAAAAGAGTCAGAAATAACTATAGCTACATTAATTTGTTAATGTATACACAATATAAAAATATGTAGATTGTAACAAAAACACAAAATGGGGAAGAGGACAGAAAAGGGTAAAATTTTTATGCAATTAAAGTTATCAGCTTAAAAATAGACCACTATAACTGTAAGGTGTTTTATGTAAGCCTTAAAATAAACGCAAAGCAAGAAAGCTATAGTAGAACATAAAAGGTAAAGGTTACATTTAATTTCATGCCTTAGTTTCTCTAATTCTGACATTTTGACCCAGATAAACCAAGTTCATTCTGAAAACTAAAGTAAAAGTATTTCTGTGTGTGTATGTGTGCATATGGTGACCCTCACAGAAACTCATGTGAATGAATGAATGACTGAGCAGATAAATGAATAAAAATTCAAATTTTTATTTATATAAAGTTGATGTCAAATAGACATATTTAATTCCTCAAATACAGTCACATAAACCATAGAAGTTTATTCCAAATATGTTAGAATTTTCTAACTGGAAGGCACAATGGCTCAGAATTTTACAATAACCTTTTTAAAAAAAAAAAAACATTTGTGGCGTTGGCTGCTGTGTCAACAGTTGGTTGGAGTGTCATCCAATAACTGAAGGGTTGTGGGTTTGATTATTGGTCAAGGTACCTGCCTAGGTTCTGGGGGTGATCCCTGGTGGATCAGGTGTGTACAGGAGGCAACCAATTGATGTTTCTATTTCATATTTGTTTCTCTCTCTCACTCTAAAAGCCAATGGAAAAAAAATCCTCTGGTGAGGATATAATTTTTTTAAAAATATTTGTGATCTTTAAAGTAAATTGGGAATTGAAGTTCAGTACTTTTTCCTGTGGCTGGAATAGAGCCTATTTCTAATTATTTCTAAACATTTATTTTGCCTTGGGATTATTGCAAAGTAATGCAGGGCCTCTAGCCAGGCATCGAATGTCGATCCAATTCAGTTCTCTTATACTGTTGTTTTTGCAGTTGTTCCAGGTACACGTGAAAACAATTTAAAGCAAAACAAAATAAAAAATAAAACCCAACACTATCTGTTTTATTGTGAATCTCATTGAACCTGAAATTTAATTATGTTACTTTGTGGGTTTGTAATGTGGATTAATAGTCTTATTGTACTCTTGTGATTAGTTTCTGTTTGTTCTAATTTTTTTCTCTCCTTCCTGACCTTGAGGTGGAAAAACACAGAAGATGTATTCCTTTAATTTAATGCCAGTTTGAGGTGTTTCTCCTGCATCATCAGATCAATGAAAAGTAAATAGCCTACACTTCTTGTTTCACAGTACGGTATTGATCTTTCTTCAGCTTTTGCTTCCCTTTTCCCTGCGTCTTGTGTCTTTCAACCCCTGGGACTGAAGTGATTGCCACAGATTGGACAAGCTAACAAGCGCTTGATAAGGAACCAGTGTTTTGTGGCAAACTCACATACACATGCTTGGTATATAAAGCCTGCTTCCGCATTAAAAGAAAGGTGCCATTTTGTGTGCATGGCACAAGCCACTAAGAGAAAGAACTAGAAGGAAAAAACAAGGAAGGAAGACTTTTTTTTTACTATCTCAAATCTTTGCAGATAGTACTAAATCAGGTGATGAAACCGCTTTGATAAGTAAAAGACAAGTTCGCCTGCAGGAAAATGCCATGTGCTTTATTTAGCAAATGACTGGATGTTGGCAGCCTGTGGGTAAGTCTCTGTCGCCCTTTCGCGGCTATGCTTTCTCAAGAATGTTTGTTATTATGCATTTGTCTTGGTTGGTTTTGGCTTTGGTTTTGATTTCTTAACTTAAGGCTAATTGCTAATTTTAGAGTTTGAGATATAGTTATAATTTGGATTCTGTGTCTAACACCTAGAAATAAGTACTTAAGCCACATATTTTATTTCACAAGCAGAATTAGAAGCTATGTTGCTCTTTTAACAATTTGACTTATTTGTGGCTTTCTTTTATGAGGTGTAAAGATGTGAACTGATCTGTTTTGAACATGTCAAGTAATAGAAACAGAATAACTTTATAAAGCTTAGAAATACTTGCTTTACTCTCTGCCTGTCTTAAAATGCTCAATATAGGAATGAAAATCCTGCAAGTTTTGGGTACTCCATGTCTATAGATTTCTCTAGTGTTGAGAAATAGGTAAATGAATAATTGATGTTTTATCACATATTATTGTCTCCTTACAGAAAGCTATTTATGCTATGCAGCTCAAGTTTTCTGACATCATTTTAGGATGGTAGGCATCCAGTTCTTCACTCTTATTAGTCCTTGGTTCCATTGTTAGTCAGCTCTGTAAATTTTTATATGTATATGAAAGTTACCCTTTAATTTCTTTTTGTGCTCTCCTTCCTTAATTTACTTCGAGAATCTCCAGTCATACCATTATTCTGGACTCTACTAGTGAAAGGAAGGTCATGTGAAGGAGGAAATAAACAAAGCTTTTGCTTCTTATGGAGCAACTTTTACCTCTGTAAGTGTTGTGGAGGTATGAAGACATATACGATGTTTGGCTTATTATTAATTTAAGGAAGAATATTCACAATGTGCAGCTTCCTGATTCTGATATGCAAATCCCTGTACAGTGATATAGGAACTTTATATGGACACCGCTGCAAAGCAACTTATCAGTACATTGTTTTCAATGTGACATGTTTATCATAAGCCTTTTGTTTTCTGAGTAGAATACAGTGTACATGGAACAAATTAAGCATAATGTTGAAGTTTTTGTATTTTTTCAGGTATTATAGCATTTCCTACTTCTTGGAGTTGGGTGATTTTTCTAACTCAAGCTATTATGTAATCCTTAGGGTAAACCTAGTGCTGATTTGAAAGCTATTAATTTTCTATTATAGTGTGCTAAAGATGTTCTACCGTGTGGCACTCACCTGCATTATTAAGTCGATGACCAATTGCAGAGTTGCTCTGTGGTGGTTGGAGCTTAACTCAACCCTCTGGGATCTCATTTATTATTTGCAGATATTGATTTTGGAAAAAGAAAAGCTAAGATGTGTGAATATAATACTGGCTTAGACCAGGCCTAGAGCTGTTAACTCTTAATGGTCTGCATATTACATGTGTTACATGTAACTCTATTACACAGTTTGTGGTTTTAGCCAAGGTAACTTATGCTGTTCACAATAAATATTAGTATATGTCAGTGTGTAAACATTGAATCTTGATGTACGTTCACAGAATCTAAATGTAGCTCTTGTTATATTTATAATTTTATGATGTCTTATAAATGCAAATAAAAGAAGGTTATTTACTTATATCATAAAAATATACTAAAAACAAATTCCCAAGTGTGTCTGGGATATGATTTCTAATTAATGTGTGTATATGTATGTGTGTGTGCGTGTGTTTGTGTGTATAGGAGGAATCAGTAATAAGTTATTTTTTGTAAAGAAACATCATAGTTTGGACAGTTCTAAGAGTTTCCTCAAGCAGCCTCAGAGACTGTAAATAAACAGAGGAGCATTAAAATTTGTGGGGGAAAATTTTTCACCCGAAGGAATCCAAAATTCAAAATAAAGCTGCAGCAATCTAGTATGGGTGATCACTTAACTGAAATGACCCCGAGAGCCTAGTATGACGTCAGTGCCCCTGTAGGCTGGCGCATCTGCAAAGATACAGTCTTGTGATCTACACAGCATCGCCCTGCTGCGCCCTGTGTTTACAGCTAGGGCTTACCCTGCACACATGTCCTTCAAATGTCTTCATTATCTTCATGAAAGTGACCTTTCTAGGTAGCCAAATTTATTAGAAACATTCATAAAATTATCTATTTATTTGTTTAAGGTAAATGCTATATTAATGAAATTTTATTTTTTATCCATCACTTTTATTTAATAATGAATATAAAAGAGCAATATCTATTGTATTAAAATTTGAAATCAACTAGCTTCACAAATAATGAAAGGGGATTACATTGTTAACAATCCATTTATTGGTACAAATCATCTGAAAATATTAGATTACCTAATAGGACATATTTAACTACTTTCTTGTGAGCCTTACAAGTTCAAGAATTACTCTATGCCATGAAAAGGATGCGTGGCATTTGCATTGCTCCCTCTTTAGCATTTCTGTACAAAATTCACCAGTCCTGTCTCTCATTTGCAACTAATGCAAATGAGCATATAACTAAATTCATGTATTCATATTTAATTAAACAAATATGTTGTATTTATTGTGCGTTCAGTGTACCAGATCATAGAAATATAAAGAAAAACAAGATTTACAATAAGAATTCAATATATATTAAAGGAAAGCAATAAGACCAAGTTTTTTGTTTTTTAAAAAAAGTTCAAGTAGACAAATAAAAAGCTATAGTTTTTGTAGTATAACTTATGATAAGAGCAAAAAGAATGTACTGTACTCTGAGAATACACTAAAATATAAACTTTAATGTTTTTCAGTATAAATTAAGTGTTTAACATTTGCCTTTTGTTTAGTAATATGTACAAAGATGTGTAGAAGAATTGCTTAATGAATGTGATTACTTATTAAACCAATATTAATTTAGTATCAGTTATTTAATAAAGGCTAGAGGGGTAGAGAAGACAAGGTGCATTTTGGCTCATACAAGCACGCAGGTAAGAGAGTAAGATACAGGGAGCCTTAATGTACACTCACCCTTTGGAGCATCCACTCACTACAGACTTTTTGGTGAAATGTAAAAGGGAAAGGTGAGTTTTTCAGTATTTTGTTCTAACCATTATTTCATAATGAATTGATTTTCATTTTGACTTTAAATAATCAAAAATTATGCAATATTTTTGTTGGTATATATAATTTTCGTATCACTGATATAATATTTTAAACATAAGATATGAAGGCTTCTGTAGGTTTTTATTATTTCAAATATTGAACAGACTGGGGCCAGTTTAAGAATCAACCAGAGACACTCACAAGTTAACATCGCTGAATTTGGCTTAAATTACCAAATACCTAGTAGTGAAACTAGATACTAAACTTCAAACATGCTAAAGATAGACATAGCTGCTTCAATGGTGAGATGGATATGATATCTCACGGGACAGTTTTAAGTAGGGTGGAGACCCAAAATCAAAGCTTAAAAACTGAAGATTAAATGCTTCAGACTTATAAAGTCAAAGATACATTTTCAATGATATATTTGTGATCTGACACTAAAAATATTTTCTAAGATGCTTAACATGTTCTCTTTAAAGTAATTGACTTTGAGTATTTTTAATATAAAAATATAATTGAACAAGTGTCAGTATTTTTAAAGACTGTATTTATTTATTTTTTTTTAGAGAGAAGGGAAGGAAGGGAGAAAGAGAGGGAGAGAAACATCAGTGTTTGGTGCCTCTCGTGCACCCCCTACTGGGGACCTGGCCTGCAACCCAGGCATGTGCCCTGACTGGGATTCGAACCTGCCACCCTTTGGTTCACAAGCCAACACTAAATCCACTGAGCCACACCAGCCAGTGCAGTATTTTTAACAACTACTCTTTCCTCCTTATTTATTCATCAACAAATGACAGTAGCAACTGACAATGGGCAGTAAGCATAGTAAATAGTTTTACACGATTAACTGTAAGATCATAGTTCAGGTAAATATCTATGTCATTCCTTTAGGTAAAATGGAAGCAAAACAGCCCCATCATGATACTAATTTTTATACAATTTTCTAATTTCCTCATAATGACTCTGAGGCTATGACTTTTCTTTTTTCTTTCTTTTCTTACATGATTATTGTGCTATTGTTATTGTACATTAAAAACCAACATATGAATAGCAAGAAATAACTCTGGGTGTGTTATTATTTTTATTACTTTAGAAGATACATTTTTCTGACATAATACTCTGTTATATGAACATTATCTTGCAGTATGAACTGTTTGTTTTTAGTGGCTTTTCAAATAGAGATCACATGGAGGGTTATTAGTGGGGAGTGTGAGTGGGAAGAATAGGGGAAAAGGTGCAGAGAAAAAGAAGCATAAATTGTTGGTACAAAATAGACAGGGGGAGATTAAGAATAGTGTGGGAAGTGGAGAAGCCAAAGAACTTATATGTATGACCCATGGACATGAACTAAGGTGGGGGAATGATGACGGGAGGGGGGCTACAGGGTGGAAGGGAATAGAGGGGAGAAAAAATGGAACAACTGCAATAGCATAATCATTAAAATATATTAAAATTTAAACAAAAAATAAAGTAGGAATGAAGAAAAAATATTACCATGAATTTGCCCCCAATACAAAGAGCTTCAGCAGCAAGATTTGAAGCAGTCAGTTATGCAAAAAGTAAAGCATTACTCAAAAGAGGCAGTCTAAGAAAATGGTCATTCTTGGGCTCGTATGAATAGGCAATGAACACACAGTTTCTCTGTCACTGTCCATTCATGCACTCAGAGATGCTTTTGACCCTTGGTCAGAAAAGATGCCAATGCTAAGTAAGAATGGCTCTTACTGCCTTACTGTAATTTACCTACGTGTATGTCTAGGACCCTACGGCAGCAGTCAGCACTGAAATGTATATGGCCCAGGCGTTTAGTGCAGTCTTGATGTTATTTAAGAAAATTACTTAAATTCTCCCTGTGATTAAAATGTAATTTTCTCCCCCTTTGATTCTCAACTATGCCAATTCATAGTCTTTCTCCTTGTACATTCCAAAAATCAAAATTGCATGAGGACTGAAACTATCATAAATTTATGCTCTCTAATTAGATCTTTAGTGCTACCCGGCTATGCTTTTGTTAAACCTTCCATGACTCATACTCCCCAGTGCCTGCGTCAACCTTATTTGCATACTTGCCAAATTTAAAAGCCCGCCTCCTCATGGTCTGTGGTTGAGTTCTAGGCCAGTTCATATTGGTTCATTCGGTTCTCCTCTGTCCTGTAAGAATCATTAAACTTCCCCACCTCCTTTTTGTTAGGTGGGTGGGGCCAGAGGATTTTGAATAGAAATGGACTGAGTTACTCTTAGGGGAAAATATCCAACATTCCCCTCCCTTGCCTTTTGTGACCTGGAGACCTTATGATCCAAACGAGGAAGCTGTGGTGTAGTAGAGTTTGTCAGCCGGAACTGTCATGGAAGAAGCAGGAAGGCCTGTTGTCACAGAACATCAGATTTTCATGAATGAGAAAGAAAACTTTGTAGTTTTAAGACACGATGTGTTGGAGATGTTTGTTTTACAAAATAGCTAAAGACATCCTAACTAACACACCTTTACATTTAGGTGATGATCCTGTGATCCTCCTAAGATCCTAATAATGTCAGATAATACAACACATTTTCTTTTACCATAAGATGACTGTATTTATATACTTTGAAATAGTTCTGTATGTTTCTGTGCATCAATGTCAAAGGAAGAATTGTATAGTTTCAACCCTTTAATTATAATTCTTGTACAATGATCATCAGCTTCTTCTGAGACAATGTTTCATCAAGTAAACATCTTCAGTATAAACATTTTAATAAAATATGGTCACAGTTTCTTCACCTCAATGCAACTTTAAAATTAATATTATTGTATGTAGCATATGTAAGTGTATGTATATATTTGCATATACTTATCATATATAAAATTATGTAATCCGCAAACATCTTTAAGGTCACACAGCTGATATTCAGTGGATCAGAATTTGAGACCAAGTGTTTGTGAGCAGAGGCCTGTGACTCTCTCCTCTCTTCTACACCACCTTCTTTGAAATAGCTTCATTCCTTGGTTTGTGCAATATGTACTTACCCTAATTATCATTTTATCTCTATGGATTCAATCTATTACCTATTAGCTATTTCATGCTATTTATATGACTTAGGTAAATAACTTTCTTTGAAGCTAATTTTACTCAAGTATGAAGGGATAATAATGTCTAATTGACAGGTTTTCATAACTAGGTGAGGTAATATAAGTATAACTTAGTTTCTGATACATACTGATTTTTGAGAAATGCTAGATGTATGTTTTTTTTTATACTTTTGCTTATATTATTAACTTCTTCCTGAATTGATCTTTTCTGGTTTCTTTGGTTTCTTTGAAGTAATTATCAACTTTAAGACTTGTATATAATTATCTCCCTTTCTCAACTATTTGCTGTTCTCTACTCAAATACTTGTATGTTTTGCTGATTTTGTTCTATTATTCTATTATATACATATGCCTGATTTACAAATAGATTCTGAACTTCCTAAAGGTGAACTAGCATATCCTCATTTTTCTTTTATTATATGTATAAGCATATCTGATGCAGCTGCTGAGTTATTTCAATGAGTACACATTATTTGGATCTCTTCATAAGAGAAATACCATTAATGTTAAGTCATATTTATCAAACACTCTTGGAATTCTAAAGATGGTATAAGGTCAGAGTGGTATGTCATTAATATCACTTGCTACATTTGTATGGTATTAACTCAACTTAAAGTATAACATTGGTTACTTTAAAATAAACTAACAAACATAAATAGAAACATACTCATAGACAGAGAAAACAGACTGACAGCTGCCAGAGGGGTGGGGGGTCAAAAGGCCTGGATGAAAAAGGGTGAAAGGATTGAGCAAAAAAAAATATTCAGGCACAGATAACAGTATGGTGATTACCAGAGGGAGGTGGGGTGTGGAGAGGTAGAAGAGGGTAAAGGGGGATAAGTGGTGATCGAAGGAGACTTGACTTGGGTTGGTGATACAATATACAGATGATGTATTATAGAATTGTACACATGAAGTCTGTGTACTTTTATTAACCAGTGTCACCCCAATACGTTCAATACAGGAGAAAGAAACAGGTTCTGTCATGACCCTAGGAAAGCAGCTCTTGACCTTTTATTCCTCTAGTCTCTCCCCCAGGATAAAATAGACTAAGCAGTATTTTTCTCATTTAGAATTTTGACTCTTCTCTTCAAAGATAAGTTATAAATGATTGGATGAGAAGATGCAGTTTTATCTATAATTATTTCTTCAGTGGTGCTGTTTAGATAGTAGGAGACCAATGAATATCTAACAATTTTTTAAATGTATGGTGAAGTTTTAGCTGCCACAAATGATGACATAAAATGCATTATGAAGTTGAAAACATAGGAGCCTAATCACATGAATTTATTTATTTCCTGTCCTTTGCTAGGTATTTAGTAACAGATTCTCAAAATAGGATCGTATGTAATACATTTGTTAGCAAAATATTTTGATTCACAGGAACATCCATCAATACTGCATATGGTACTGTTACTATATTTTTACATTCACTGTCTCTAGTTGGTTATCATAGCCTAGAGTTTAAAGCTTTTAACTCTTATAGTCAAAGAATAATGTTTCTGTTCATTTTAAATGCAAAGTGCTTCTGTAGCAAGTCATGATACAATGTCTCAGGAGACGGATGAAGCTGCCATGCTCTTCTTTTAAGCTGAATTAATGCTTGTGAAGACTGACATCCTTGAAGACTAAAGTGCTTCAGTTACAGAAACTAACTACAACTCAGGAGGGGCAGTCACTGGCTTTTACTATTTTGCAACAGGAATACATAACAAAAGACTTGCGGATGTCTTGTCTCCCTTGATTCCCTTTTTGCTAAACTCCTATGGGTAACACTATAATTTCTACCATAGCTTGTTTCCCTCATATATACTAGTTGTGAAAAGCTAAATATATGTATCAGTGAGGTCAAGAGGTCATTCCTATAGTAACATTGCTCTGGGAGGGGTGAAGTGAAGCCTGAGGGCACAGGCTCCAAAGCCAGACAGACCAGTAATTGCATCTGTGCTTAGCTACTTATTGGGGACCCTGATCAAGTGTCCTAACTGTGTTGAAACTTAATTTGCCCATCAGTAAAATGGATATATTAATAGGACCTCCCTTACAAGGATGGTATGTGAGTAGATTAAATAAGAGAGTGAAAATAAAGTCTTAAAATTCTTAAATAGTATTTGGCATGTGGTAAACCTTCAATTTTAGCTTCGTCATTATAATGTGACTAGTGCAGTCATTAGGACTCTTCATCATTCAGTGCTGATGGGCCTCAGGAAGACTATCTGGCAGTACCAGTTGTGTGAAGATGCTTACAAACATTTATTTCTGCATAGTGCATTCTCTCCTTATAGACTGTGTCAGCCGTATTATAATCAGTATGTGATTTGGTAGACTGAAGGACAAGAATGTGTTTGGCACTGGACTTTGTCATCCTCAGCCACCCCATTTTTATAAAGAGGAGGTTCACATCTGCTCTCAGGGAATCCTCTTTCTGGACAGTGTTTATGGGAGTGTTAACAGAATATGTCTTTGCTTCTACTTATGTCAATGCCTTTTAATTGTTATTTTCTTCTTTTATATTGGAACTCCAAAAAAATATTGCCTACCTAGCAATGTAGGAATTATACATCTCAAAGAGAAAGAAGCATCCCCAAAGTAGTCTAACTAGTAGTATTGTTGTACTTAGTGTTGCATATACAGCTAAATTTAGAGGAGAAGTGAAAAAGAAAAATGATTTGTTACCTTCCATTTGAGTTACTCCCTGTTACCTATTTTTACCTATGGTCTTAATAAGTATACGATGTGTGTATTAGTTTGCTAGGGCTGTTATAATACAGTGCCTCAAACTGAGTGGCTTAAACAACAGAAATATACTGTATTATAGTTCCAGAGGCCAAAATTCTGAAATCAGCGTGTCAGTAGGGCCCTGCTTTCTCTGAAAGTATGAGAGAACAATTTGTTCCATATCTTTCTCCTACTTTTGATAGTTACTTGGCTGTGGCAGGATAACTCTAATCTTTGCATGGTGTTCTTTCTCCCTGTGTATGCGCCTCTAGGTCCAACTTTCCTATAAGAGTACAAGATATATTGGATTAAGGGCCAGCCTCATTCCAGTATGACCTCATCTTAACTAATTGCATCTGCAATAACACATTTCCAAACAAGACTACACTCTGAGGTATTGTTGGTTAGGACTTCAACATATGACTATGGGAGTGGGAGTGGGTACATGGCTCAAACCTTAACTATGTGATGGAAGACATTTTTGATCTAGTGACTCTGAGTACAATAAAATATTTATTTTTATATGTTAGGAAATATCTTGAAGTTATTTAAACCAGTCCAAGTTATTAAGCATGACTACAAAAGATGGTTCCTTTTCATTAGTTACAATTGAAACTGATCTGGTTTTAGAAATTAAATTCAAGGTTAACATTATTTGAACGTAATTCTCTTCATTGTATTATTTTCCAGGGACCTTTTGGTGGGGTTAAAATATTAAAAATGAGCCCTGGCTGGTGTAGCTCAGTGGATTAAGAACAGGCTTTGAACCAAAAGGTCACAAGTTTGAATCCCAGTCAGGGAACCTGCCTGCATTGTAGGTCAGGGCCCTGTTAGGGGGCACATGAGAGGCAACCACACATTAATGTTTCTTTCCCTCCCTTTCTCCCTCCATTCCCCTCTCTCTAAAAATAAATAAATAAAATCTTAAAAAATGAATTATCAGCTCCTGATGACAAGGATCATGGCTTACATGACCTTTGTCATCTTTCAAAAAATATTAAAAATGAAACAAATCAAGAACATGGTCATTATCACTATGAATTAAGTATTTCTATTATTTAAGTTACAGTAAGTTCAATTCTTAATTGGTTAACATAGTTGTCTGGTGCACCACAGAGAGATCAGATGACAGTGATGGCCTAGGACACTGGGAGATGCTTTTTACTGATGAAAGACACCACCTTGTTAGTACCATCTGAAAGGAAAGACTGAATCAAAGACTTGTCTTTTTTATTGGCATCATAATTCACCTGAAGAGACACTTTGAATAATTCTCTGCAAATGAATTTAAAAATAATCACACAAATATGTGCTTTAATTCATTTGGAAATTAATAACGTGCAAATTTTGTATACTTAAATCAGATTCTGGAAATGGAAGTGATGACATAAATTACTTTACAGAAAATGGCATTTTGAAGACTGGAAAAACTATTACATAATTTTAAAAAATTCAAAGTTTATGAAAACAGACTCACACTTCAATTTGCATTCTGCTACCAAGTTAAAGGAGTAACAAATTGCTGTTAAGTTTTTATTTATTTATTCTTGTTTTGAAGTTAAAATATATTGTTAATTAAAATAATCTGTATGAGCTATATATTTATATAATAATTTCATTAAAATACTTTCTTTATATTTCTAGCAGTTTTTTCTTGCACATAATGAACTGCATTTATTATTATACAATAGACCTTTTCTGCATATTTTAGAACATATTGGAACACAAAACAATTGCTCAGCTTTAACTTAAATTGTGGGCTAGAGTGGATTGCATGTAATAAGAAACTTTTCAGACTTTTTAACCTATTTGTTTTTTATTTTTCATGATAAGAGTTAGTTCCCTTCAATGTAGATTCACAGAGAGATGGTGGACTAGTAGAGAGATCTATGATAGATGTGTATTTAGTGCCTAAAGGATATATTTAAAAGATTATTCATGGTAAGTAATTGCCATTTTTTGTCATATTAAAGAGCATTCATTCATTCATATCACAGTGCCAAGCGCCATTCTAGATGTACATGAAAGCACTGTCATTCTACCAAGGAGGAGTCCAAGATCCAAAGAAGTTGCTTTTCATGACCACATAGTAAATAATAGGTTCAGGATTCCGTGTGAATCCAAAGGTTTTGTTCTCTGTTATACCATATCACTTTTGTACTATAAAAAGTACATACCCATCAGTATATACATTTAAAAATCTCTCTTAATTCTTGTATAATAATACACCTTTGAAAGATGATACATAATTATGGCATCAGGAATGACTTGCCAAATCCTTATGGCAGTTTACTTGTATGACTTCAGAGCAGAAGAACATGGGTTTGGAGTAAACTTGTCTTTGTGACCTGAAGAAAGTCACTCAAACCCTCTCAGCCTCTGTCTCCCCTTCAGTAAAATGGGGCAGTCATGTGATTGTTGTGCAGGTTATCTGAGATGATAAATGTTAAAGGGCCATTTAGTAACTCACAGGAAACTCTCCGCCAACATTATGTACTGCATACATATTCTTCCTTTCTGTCTTTTCACTTTCTTAATAGTATCATTGATCAGCACGCATTATTTAATTTATTTAATGTAAACATTTTAAATATAAAGCAAGCAGTTAAATATAAAGGGCATACAATGCCCCTTATGATATAGATCATGTATCAGAAATCTACACTTAAAATGTATATAATCTCATTAACCAATGTCACTCCACTTAATTTCATAAACATGGAAAATAGTATAAATCAAGTAGAGAAAATGGCACATATAATTATACAGAAGTGATGAGGTTTGTTAAAATGAACCCAATATGTTACACAGCACTTAAATCGTTAACTTTTTCAGTACCTCAGAGGATCTCTTACTGCCCTCAAAAAGATAACTAGTATCCTAACACCATATAACTGTTTTATTTATTCTTAGACTTTATATAAATAACATCATAAATTATGTACTATTTTTCTTCCTGGGTTCTTTTACTTAACATTATATTTGTGTTATTCAGATATGTTTATGTATGTAGTTGAGATGTATTCATTTTTAATGCTGTATAGAAATTTATTGTTTTGATAGTATATTATCTACTCTCTATATTGTTATAGAGCATTTAGGTTGTTTCCAGTTTAGAGTTATAGTCAGTTCTCTGTATCCACAGGTTCTACATCCTTGGATTCAACCAACTACAATTAAAAAAAACAATTTGGGAAAAATTTAGGTTGTTGCTAGTGTATACTGTGTAGTTAGGCCTACATCTGTACTGAATATGTACACAGCACTTACATAGTATTAAGTATTATAAATATTCTACAAGAATTTTAAAGTATATGGGAAGATTTGCATAGGTTATATACAAATACAGTGACATTTTATATAAGGGACTTGAACATCAATCCCCCGTGAACACTGAGAGACAACTGTACTCTAAATAGGGCTGCTTTGGCCCTGGTTAGGCAGTTGAGTTAGTTGGAGCATCATCCTGATGTGCCGTGGTTATAGATTCGATCCCGGGTCAGGGCACAGGCAGGAATCTGTCAATGGATGCTTCAACAGGTGAAAAAGTGGGTTGGTGTTTCTCTCTTTTCCTTCCTCTCTTTCTCTGTCTATGAAAATCAATACACACACACACACATACACACACACACACACATACACACACACATATTTAAATAGTGCTGCTGTGAACATTCTTCTTTTTGCCTCCTGGGAAACAGATGTGTGAATTTCTCCGGGGTAAACATCTAGGGATGGAATTGCCAGTTCAAAGCTTACGTACATATTCAATTTTATTAAATATTGCTAAATTGTTTTCCAAAGTAGTTTTATCAATTTAAAATCCCACAAGTAGTGTATGAATGTTCCTGGTACTCCTAACTCTTCATCAAAATTAGTAACTGCAATTTTTAAAAATTGTATCCATTCAGGGTAGTGCATACTGTCATTGCTTAGGTTTTAATTTGCAAATCTTTGATATTTAATGAAGATGATCAACTTCCATTATTCATTGGCTACATATGAGCATGTGTGGTGGCTACTGAAGTCCTAGAAAGTTCCTTCCTACCCTATTTCAGTCAGTCCTTCTTTATCCTTTTAAAGCCATGATTTTCAACCTTTTTCATCTGATGGCACACATAAACTAATTACTAAATTCTGCAGCACACCAAAAAGTATATATTTTTGCCAGTCTGACAAAAAAATTGGACAAATTTGATTTGTACTGGATGGTTATTGTGTGAGCTGTTGTCGATTTTTTTATTTGACAAGAAGGAAAAAGAGGTCAGTGATCCTGACTAAATAGTCAGATATTGCATGTTTTAAAAATTCTTGTAGCACACTGCTTGAAAACTGTTGTTTTAGAGGTAATGTCTATAATGATTTTGGAATCCATAGGTTGGTTTCATTTAACAGAATCTTATGATATGTGTATCTTGCTTCTTTGGCTCAACATACATCTTTGCAATTCTTTTATGTTTTATATTTATGAAAAATCTCTTCTTTTGTATTCATGAATAGTGTCTTATTATTTAAAATTATCATTGTGTGTTTATTCATTCCTCTATTAATTATACATTTGGGTTGTTCTCAGTTTATGGATTTAGTATTCTTATTAATTGGTTTTAGGAGTTCTTATAGTATGTAAACCAACTCTGTCCAATGGAATCTTATATGCTGTACAATATGACAACAATTAGCCACATACGACCACTGAATACTTGAGATGAGGGTATTATAGCAAAGGAACTGAATTTTTAATTTAGGTTGATTTAATTTAAATAGTCACATGGCTAGTAGCAAGAGGTAGAGTGCAGGTCTAGATACCCATCATTTTGTCTGATACATATCATGTGAATATATTCCCCCAGTCAGCAGCCTGCTTTTTTGCTTTTTAAGAATTCCTTCAGATTTTCTATATATACAGTTATAGCATAAACAAATAGATTTGAATCACATTAGGAAACATTACAACTCAGGTTTTATCAGGACCTCTTGAAATCAAACAGATGTAAAATAGCATAAGCATTAAAAAAGAAGAAAAACTGTATTTCTCTAATTCAGTTACTTACAAGTAGAGTTTGAATTCTGATTTTTAAAATTTTCTTGAGAGAATACCAAACCAGTTCATCAAATCCTTTGTGTGTCATCTGATGGCTGTTTTGTGTCAGTTATTCAGGTCCCTCCCAGTAATAGGTCTCAAAGACACAATACAGAAATATGCTGAGTGTGTAGAGTTTCCTCCTGAGCCCCAAAGTATGCTCTAAGTGAATGAAGACCCTTGACATGAGAAGATTATATGAGAACATAATAAAAAAGCTGTAGCTAGGGTATTTACAAGAGCTAGACTGACACATTAAATCTCTTGAGGCCCTGAGGACAAGGTGGGGTAACAGCTAAGAATCTATCTGGGTTATAGCTTTTTCTAATATAAAGAACATTATTAAAAGGATATAGATAAATTGGTTTAAATACTTAAGGGTAATATATATGAATAATTACAAAATTATGGTATAGACTTCTAGTTTCATACAGCTCAAATTAAATCTAATTGTAGTGCCTTATATTTATGAAATCTAAATTTTAAAAGCATATAATCTCAGATATAGGAATTTTAAATTCCATTTTAATATTAAATGGATACATACATACATACACTTGTAATATAAGCTATAGGACAGAAACAGAATTTTTTTCCACTTAAACATTATGGCAGATGCCTCTAGAAATACCATAAAAATGACTAAAATATATGACGTTGTAATGCATAATATTAAGTTGCTGCCGACTCTTCAAGTAGTAAACAGTGAAGAATAAAATGCATAGCTTTTGAAGTGACAAGAGCTGTATTTAGTCACTGGAGTACTATTTAGAAAATATCTCTTCAATGCAGGATAGTATGTTGGTACTTCCCATATATTTTCCCTGAAAACTTATCAGTGTGGCTAGAGCCTGGTGAACGATGGGAGAGTGGCACTAGATGAAGGTGGGGAAGAGGCAAAGGGCACTTTGTAGTAATGATGAGGAAAATGGCTCTCATTCTCTCTATGAAGGGTAGTCCATGAAACGATTTTAGTGGTGGAATGACACGACTGTATTTGGGCTGGGGGAGTAATCTTTTCACAATACACAATCAATAATGCAGAGTGGACAAGAAAAGAGGAATAAAGTTTTAATATTAGGTACTGAGTTGGACCTTTTAAACAAAGACCAGGACAAATTATTAGAACTAAATTAATTTGTAGTTTATAAAACTGCAGTAACTGTTTAAAGCTAGTTATAGAGTCACTGACTGAGATATTGGGACTAATTCACTGGAAACTCCAGTGGATGGTGACCAACTTTGAGTATTAAAAGTTATTAATGATTAAATCCCATTGAGTACATTAATAACATTCCAGTGAGATCTGTAGCAGTAAAAACTTCATCAGGTTAAAAATGTTAAAATTCAAAGAATAATAAATATTTGGCAATTGTTTTTTTAATAGAATATAAAATGGAAATAAGTCAAAATCCAGGTCTCCAAAGGTGTTTTTATTAGGGTATTTTCATTCTGAATTAACAGTAATTATCACTGATTTTAATACCACATTTTCTGAACTTTTACTTTGTATTTATATACTAATTTTTATATTTCATGTCTATAAAAATTACAGCAAAATATTATCTTCTTTAGTGCTGTACTCTGTGTGTGTGTGTGACAGTTTCTATATTGTCCTCTCAATGTATTTGTTAAAAACTCTTATGGTTTTGAATAGCTCATTGAAACCCACTGTGTCCCGTATCTGAATTTCTAGAATGGAGTGTTTTGTTTGGGGAAATGGAATAAGGATGAAGATAAGAGAGAGATGTTTAATCTTTTATTTTATAACTTTTAGAGTTGCTTATGTTTAAAAAACAAATACAGGCAACCCTACGATATTGGACATTTAGGTAGATATTATGTGATTTTATCCAGGCTTCCATTATCTATCCAGCCCTGTTCCCAAATCAGCATAGGCTATATTTTTTAACAGTTGGATGTGGGAAGGGTGTACATGAAAGGTGAGGCCAGGTAGGGAAACAGCAGGCAGTTGAATGAGAAAAAAAAATGGCACCTGTGTTCTCTTGACCCAAACTCCTTGGCCTTAGAAAATGTCCATCTACTTCTCTATGTCTATGAGTCTGTTTCTGTTTTGTATGCTTACTTATTTTGTTTTTTAGACTTTACATATAAGTGAAATCATGTGACATTTGTCTTTCTCTGTCTGCAAGTAATATAAAATAATATTGAACATCAAACTATAACTGAAAAATATAAAAATAAAATGTCCATCCTCCAGCCATAAGATTTATTAAAATTATGTCCACTGTGCTAGAAATCAGAGCCACAGGACTTGATTCACCTCCACATATACTTAAGGTAAAATGCACAACTTCCAGAGATCATAACGTTGTAGCTGGATCAGGACAGACAGAGGAGGCAGAAGTTTACTCTGCCGACTCCCGGGTGGTTGGCTGGGCTGACTTGTTTCCGTAACCTTGATATTAAGCAACTCTGCATGTTATACAATTCAACTTTTTTACCTTTATGTAAACATTTTTGGGGGGATGCCTTTCATTTTACAAAACTTTATTAAAATGAAGGAGTTAAACAGCTTGATTTTTTTCATTTTTGTGGTCATCTATTTTTTTATTTACAATACAGTATGTGCCTAGGTTTTTATTTATATATGATTAAAATTTTTTTTGCCTTCGTTCATATCTCAACCATATTAAACATCACTAATTTCCTAATGGGTTCTCAGGAGATATATTTTGACTGGAAAACTTTATTTATTTAACATTTTAGCCCTGGCTGGTGTAACACAGTGGATTGAGTGCAGGCCTACAAACCAAAGCATTGCCAGTTCTATTCACAGTCAGGGCACATGCCTGGGCTGCAGCACATGTCCCAGTTGGGGGCACATGAGGGGCTACCACACACTGATGTTTCTCTCCCTTTCTCCTTCCCTTCTCCTCTTTCTAAAAAGTAAATAAATAAAATCTTTAAAAACATTTTAAGTTGTTTACAAACTCAGATATGGTTTATGTCAGTCTTTGGCATGTTTTGTGTATACTGGCATAGACATGATTACTTGATGGCATAAGAGAGGAAAATCATCTAAGCACCCTTGCTCTCATCCTACATTCACAAAGTGACCTGATTGCAATTTGGCTTTGCTAATATAGTACATTGGTCATCAGTTATGAAAATCCAATTGACTTGTTTCATCACTATTGTGGCTATTCACTGATTAGCATTCTAGACACAAAAAGAATTATACTTCTTTGTCTTCCTGCATTTACATGTGGCTTGATTTGGCCAATACAATTTGAGGTCATATGATATGATTTGTGCCATTCTCCATGGATTACCTTGTTTGACTGAGGTAATTGTGAAAGTATCTGTTACTAGGTAAGATACCGTAAGTTTAATGCAACCTGGAGTGCTAGATGCAGCCCTGGGTAGAGCTGCCTGGACCCGGGGTGAAATTTATGTGACCAAGAAATAAACTCATTATGATATGCTACTGAAGTTTTGGAGTTGGTTTAACTACAGTATACACTAGCATATCCTAACTGATATACATGAAACTTTTTGATAATGATATTTAACTGTGTCTATTAATACCACAGTATTATGTTCTTAATGAGGTCTCTGAATTAAAGTATGATTACTTTATACAGTTCTACATATTTTACATATTTTATTTCATATACACTTTATATGAAATAATTTATATTGGTTTAGAGAATGTTTAGGGGTTATCATCAGTCATATTTTATAATAGTTAGTAGTCATTTTCCTCTCAGTATATTTTTATTACTCCATTTTTATTATGTTTTTAGTAAGTATAATTATCATATTAATATAGCTTTTTCCAAATGAAAATAACCCCTCCTCAGAAGCAAAATTACATCCTTTTGTGGAGCCACACCTATAAAACTAAAGATGGGGAGGAGGATTGTGTGTGTGTGTGTATGTGTGTCTATGTGTGTGTATTAGATTAAGCCTTCCCCAGAGCTTCACTACTTGAACTTCTTACTCTAAACCCAGAAATTAAGCATCATAGCAAATTCTCAACAGTAATTATCTTACATATAATGCTATGCAATGTTATTAATTTAATACAAACACACATGCTTTTAGTGCTTCCTTTCTAGATGGCTTAATTTAAGTACCCAAATCATGCATGCCTCCTAATTGCACTTCAATATTAAATCTACATAGAGAGAACCCACAAAATAATGTTGAAACATGAAGCCTGTCCAATGCAGTATCAGGGTTCTGTCACAGATACCATGGGGCTTATTTCGAATTCATGCTGGAAGTCAGAACCTGAGCAAATTGAAACCTGTGTAAATTTGAAAATTAGAATGGGTGAAAATATCTCAATAAGAAGTTCAACCCTCTGTGTCCTTGGGGACTTTGCATTTAGAGCACAGAAAATCAGTGATCTCTTCTTTACCTTCCATGTAGAATCATGGCCAAAACTTGGCTTTGTCCTTAGCGTGATCACAAAACTCAGGATGAGAGCACTCATGTTTATTTGAAAACTTGTAGTGTTCTTAAAGAGAACATGGGGCAGGTATTGAGGGTGAGAGGAAACATCTCACCACCCACCTTTCCAGATCTCCACAGGTGTAGGTGTATTTGATGGCTCTGGGGAGGCAACTTGTAGTGGCAGGGACATAGACACTTCCATAGCTGGAAGTGTTGAGAAAAAGGTGGAGAAAGAGAGGCTAAGGTAGGGTCAGGGCAGGATTGTTGATGACAACTGATGATACCTGTAGGAGGATCTCTTGTCAGAGCTCAAGGCACCAGTGGAATCAATGTAGTTACCAGAGTAGAGCATGGAGGCAGGGTGAGATCCCCAAGTTAGCGCAAACCATCCCCCCAATAGCGCACAATGGTTTCCAGATTCAGTGCAAGTGCTTAGACAGAGACACAGGAATCACAGTAATAGGCCAAGTACAGGTAACAAAAGAATCAGTGGTGAAGGAGAAGGTAATGTGGACACTCAGCTGAGACACACACCATTCCATATAGCATCCACCAGTGCTCCCCACCACATTGTCTGTGGGGGAGCTGGGAGGAACTAGGCATATGGTTCACTTGTCCACAATTTCAGTAGGCATACATGAGGGCCTTTTAATGCATTTTTTAATAATGGTTAAGAATTTTGTCTCTGAAGCCAGACTGCTTAGCTTGATGTTTCAGTATCACTACACAGCTCTGGGTCCCTGGGGCAGGTTAACTACATTTTCTCAGTCTAAGCCCTTTATCTATTAAATAAAGACAAGAGAAATTGGACTTATCCCCAAGATTGCTGTGATTAATAAATAACATAAATACACTGTTGGGTATATAATAAAGAGCATTCTCTGCAGCTGTTAAATCTACTTGTATTGTAACCATGTAATAATTGCCATATCCCTATCCCCGAACACAGGTGTATTTTTAATACACAGGTGCTAGGGATATTATGAATATCAACACTGATCTGGTTTCCATTCTTATTCTGATTTTTGAAAGTCATAGGAAAATTCACTGGACTTCATAATATGCATCTTTATTTAATAAAATTAATAATTTTATTAAAATAGTAATTATATTAAATTAGCAAAATAAAATTAGTAATTTCATTACATTTTAGTAATAAATGCTACTAATGCTATTGATATGTTTTTATTTTCACCTAGTCTTTTTCATACTGTTACTTTCATTTTCTTTTAGGCAGTGAGCTCCTCTAAGCTTCTTAAATCATTGTAGGTGAATTAGGTGATACTGGTTTTTTTAGTATATAAGGTTTGTATAGAATCATAATAAAAACTTCACTTGGATATCAGATTTTAGAAAACTTTGCCGGTCAGTCAAGTAAAGACATTTACACAAAAGTGGTGAGGAGAGGGGCTAGTGAATATATCTGAACAGGGCAGGGTCATAATGGGTTTGGAAATTATTCAGGCATCAATATTTAGAAAGAAGTAGAAAGGGCAGGGAAGTCAGTTGGGATGTAAAGACTGGGTCTGAGGGAATGAGTAATTATCCAGTTTATAGCAGTTTGTAGAGGAGTAAGAAAGAGGAGATAATACGAGGAGATTAAACTGATATAACTTGGGAAAATGACTGGATAGTGGGACAAGAAATTGGGAGCAGCAAAATAATACATAGGTCAGATATTTTCTCCAATAATACTTAATACTCAACCGGTAATTTTTGTAGAACTTACTGAGGAAAAAAGCAAAATTTCCTTTGCTATAGAGATAACTTTGATTTTAAAATTTATACTTTGAGAAATTACAGAAAGAAAGAGTTCTATGAAATTATTAATAAGTTTCTTTGTATTAGCATGTGAGTTCTTCAGTTTATGCCTGTGTTTAAAAAAGACACACAGAAAATGGGCAGAATCTGAAGACTATACAATAAATTCCATGTGAGTCCTGTGGACAGTATTCCCCAGTCACAAAAAACAGGTAAAAAAATTTTTTTACTACTTTCATATCAAAGAGGAACTAAGGAAGTATAACACTGGTTTATCAGCTCCCCTGTGTATCAGTGGGGTTTCTGCAGCGATTCAGTGGTAGGACTTCGAAGTGGGGAGCAGAGCAGGGCAGAGCAGCCAGTGCTTTGGGTTCCCAACTGCCACTTCAAACCTGAGCTATTCATGTTTTATGTGGAGCTCACCATTATAAGATTCTGTTTGAAGAAATAACTCTGTGACTAAAGGAACTACAATCACAATTTCATGGCCTTTGTAATTCTTGAATACAGTTATGTTAGAATTAACTACATAGCAACATCATTCCCATTTCCTAGAATCAGTTCAGTTATTTGGTTCTCTATAGAAAGTCTTGAGTCAAATAACCCCATTTGGATTTTTACTTGAATGATACATGTATCTGATGGTGTGCAATATGTGACAGTTGCATTCAGGCTTCAAGTGCCCAGAGCAGGTGGACAGAGAGATGTCCTTAGGAACTGGCTGAATCCTCCAGGCCTCTTCTTGGGTGAGTCACACATCATGCTCTGGGCAAAGTCACTTGGCCCATGGCGTTTTTATAGACATGATCATTCTGGAGCCATCTGTGGCACACATTTAGTTTCTCAGGTCCCAAACCAATATGTCTTGAAACACACAATTACTTCATTAAGATTTCTGCAGACATTGCAATGGAAAAGTACGGGAATAAGAGTCAATTTCCTTCGACTTGATATTGTCACTCCTGAGAAGGGTTTTGGCAGGGGATGAAGTTCCATGGCTGACAGAAAGACATTGCTTATAGATAGAATCTGCTATAAAGTTTGCAGATACAATTTTGTAGACTCTAATGAATACCTGATTTTGAGGTAAGAGATTAAAAAGTATGCTGAACTATATTAGTTATCTATTACTAGATAACAAACCACTCAGATTTAGTGGTTTAAAACAAAGTAATTTATTATCTCTTACAGTTTCTGAATGCTAGAAATATTTATGGGATCTAGTAAAAATGGCGAGTCTCTCTCATGACATTTTGGGCTTTAACTGGAAACATTGAAAGTTGAGTGCTAGAACAATCTGAAGGCATATCATTCACAGGTGCATGATGGTTTATTCTGGGTTTGACTGCTGTCTTAGCTAGAACCATAGCTGGAAAACTTAAATGTGGTATCTCCATGTGACCTAGTCTTCCTCACAACATTATGGCAAGGTTTACATGGAGAGACAGAGGAAAGAGAAGCAGGGGAAGTCATTTCATTTTTTATGATACAACTGCAAAAGTCAGAGACCTACTTCCACCAATGATGAAGATGCACCCAAGTTCAAGAGGATAGATATGGATTCCATTCCTTGATGAAGATGTATTAGTGTCATATTAAAGAAAAACCTGTGTGATGGAATATTTATAGGTGTGCTCATCTTGGTACGATGTAGTCTGCCACATGAGAGAAGTAAAAAGAATGATGAGAAATGATGAGCACATCATTTGGTTTATTAAGAGGTGCTAATCAAATCTCTCTCTGTGTATACACGTATACACACATATTATGTTTGATCATGCATAAATATTCAATGGAAAATGCAGGTCTAAGTCTAGAAAAGTAATTTTTTCATGAAAATGAATTTACCGGCCAAACATAGAACAGAGAGACTTAACTTCAGTGAATTCTCCCAAACTCCTAAGCAGTAGGAACAGGGTATATATGAAGAAAATCATGAGAAAGAAAAAAATATGTGTGCATGTCTGGCCAAGGTACATATCCTTTATTCTATGGAATCATCTTCAATTGAAATACACTTGCAATGCTGCCAGATATGAAATGGAATTGAGGGCAGGCAGAGTCTTAACAGGTGTTGGTACAAACTTACAGCTTCAAAGGGACTTGTTTTTTACTGCCAAGAGGATCAATGCAGATGTACGCTTTGGCTTCTTTAGACTGAAATGGCCTACATATTTTTCTTGAGAAAAGTTTGTGAATTTATTCCATGCTAAAACTCACTGTTATCTGACCAGCAAAAAAAAAAAAAAAAACACTTCTTCCTTAGAAATGGTCTCTTGTCATGAAATATTCAAATGAAAGATGGGCAAGGTTTTGATTTTTAATGATTCCATAAAGCATGCTTTATGCTGTTTTTTTTCCTTTTTGGATTTTTTTCATATTGTAGTCCTTGGATGCAAGAGCTGGGCTTTTAAAGGCATATCTATCTTTCTCTCTCCTGTCTCACTAGTCCAAGTGGCTTTGTGAAGTGTGGGCAGAAGCTTTCATATCTGATAGGCCTTTCCCAGTAACACAGGTAAATCACCTGCCGCTGTGAGCACTACTTGCAGAAGGTTAAATTTATTCCATGCTATGGAGTAGGAGCTCATCTCTGTAAATAATTTTATTATGCTTCTTTATAAACACTTTGGTAGAAGAAAATTCCTGGTTTAACTCAGTCACGTTGTATTACAGTTTCCCTGCCACACGAATTAGATTGATTATGGTGGCATGTGAGATTGATAATACATAGATCTGTGTTATGACAGCCATTGTTTCGGTGCCAAGCTGAAGAGGAATGCTTCCTTAAATGTATCATTGTATAAAATATTGACCTAGAGAACTTCATTATTCAAGCTGGAGAGACAGTCACTACTTAACAGTAATAAACTGTTTCTGTGTTACATTGAGAATACTTCGGGAAATATGAGAGTTGTCAAATCTCCTGAAAATCCTGTCTTTATAGTACACATGACACTAAAGCTATAGCTGTATTTTCTGCTAATAAAAGCAAAGGCACAGACAGATGTGAAGGATATCATGGCGCATTGACAAGAAACTGAGAAAAATGAATACCTAGTCGTGAGTCGGAAAAACACAGGCCAATGACCTTGGGAAGCTTTACTCTTTCGAGATATTTTTGCTCTTGTAAGGAGAGCAAAGATAATGCCGCATTAGTGTAAAAAATAAAGTAAACCTAAGGCTCTAAAGTGAACATGTTTTATGAAAAATATCCTGAAGTGTCTCTTGACAAAAAGTCATATGAGATAACATAAAAATAAAAGATGCTGAAAGTCAGACAGAATATTTTAGAAAAAGAAAGACATTTTAGAAGTTTCCAAAAATGATATATAGGAATGCAATAAAAAATGACGGTTTGAACCAGGATGGCATTTCTTTCATTTGTTAAATAAGGAAAATCCTTGCTTCCTATTAACCTTAACCTCTCCTCCTGTTCTATTGCAGCATTGTTAATGAAGTATTTCCCCTCTTTGGAAAACTGTGCTTAATATTATTTAAAAAATAAAATTCCTCACATGCCATTTTTGAATTGCTGTTACAGTAACATCCTATTTGTCTGGAACCTAAAAAAGTAAAATTGTAGAAGAATCAAAAATCATTAGCATATAAAAATGGTAATGGATGTTCAGCACAACTAGTCCTCCTGAGGTGCCTCATTAACAATTAAAGAAAAAATATTCATTACAGTTTTTATGATTGATTTTACTTATTTCTATTTTTGACATTTAGAACTCCATGAAGAATATGTGGTAATGCTCTGTTATTCAGAATATCAAATTTAACAGAGTATTGATAGGTGATGCTATGTTTAATATTTTCAGAAACCTAAAGTTAGGTAGGTTTAAGTAAGGTCTATGTAAGATGATAAAACATTATTTCTTTAAAAATACCTATAAGAAACAGTATAAATTGTATACTTATTTTTAAAATGACTCTGAAAAACTCTAAAAATGATGTTTTAGTTCTTAGATGTCGTCTTATTTTTTGAATTTTAGATATTGTTAGAAGAATTTTTATTTTCCATTATATAGCATACTTATTTTTGCTTTAACAATTATAAATATTTTAGTGCATAAAGAGGCATACTTTTACTAAATCATCTGCAACATTTTCAAAATCTCTTAAGAGATATGTAATCATATTGTAGAAGAAAATATAGTTTTAAATACAAATACATACAGAAAGAAAGATGGCAAAAGATAGGGAGCAAGGAACTTTTTGAAAGGGAGAAATTAATTATATCATGTACTAAAGAAAACTAACAAGGGTAAAATAATAAAAATATTAACCAATCCCCTTAATGCCAAAATTTGCCTGGTGCTTTACTTTAAAATTCAGTCTTTTAACTACTGTTAATATATAATATATTTATGCTACATATCCTTGAAATTAATTTTAAATGAATTAATATCAGCTCTTAAATTGTGTAGTTCAAGAATACTTTGTTTTAAAGACCTGGCTCAACAATTCTGAAGAAACTCCAGATTTTACATTTCATTCTCCAAAGCAACCTATTCTTCGTTTATTCAGTGATGGAATAGGAGGGTAATCTCTCTTTTTCTCAGACTTTTTTCCTTGAAAGTTAATTAAATATTTATTATGTCAAAATCTTCTTGCAAATTTTATGCCAGGGAAATAAAAAATAGTTGAAGTGAAAATAAAGTAATTAGTTAAATTACATGCTATTAATTATCAGTCTAATATCACCTAGCTATAAGTAATTAAGAAAAGTATCCACAAATGATCAGCCCATGTGAATGTATGACTTTCTGGGATAAACTAATAATACCACGTGTTGGTCCAATTATGATTTATCAAGAAATCATCTGCTTTCAGAGCATCAGCACATAGCATTCTCAGGCTATGAAGTCAGACATCTCCTTAAATAATCTTTTGCCTTCATTAGCAATTTGACCATTTGATATGCAATACATTATGGATCCATATCTTTCCTTTTAATCCATTTTTGCACTGTCAATTTGCATAAATAATTATCAGTTTTTATATATTTATCAAAGATTATAAATGATTATGTCATTTTAAATCTGGTCAATTTGGCAAAATAAACAAAAGTCTTTACAATGTGCTGAAAAACTTATTTATGCTTGAAAGATGGCAAACTTCTTTCACAGAACATTAGAATTGAATTCCAGAAGCTTCAGCAAAGTCCAACATATTTAATATTTTTTCTACATGACAAATATTATATTTTATTAGAAAAGAGTCTATGTCACACTCCCTTCCCAAACAGTGGCGATTGCAGCAGGGGTGAGGGTGGAGGGAAGGGGCAGATGGAGGTGGAAGAATGTGTAAGAGGATAAACGGTAATGGAAAAAATACAATAAAAAAGAAATAAATTCCATTTTAAAAAGACAAAAAAAAGAAGTATTGCATCTTGTAGTAGTCGCTGGCTATGTGTCTTAATCCATTATAGAGTGGTGGTGTGAGAACTTAAGAAAACATATCAACAAGCCTGGCAAGCCTTCCCCATTGGTATTTTTCTTCCCTATTGGCTAATTCTAGTGTTTTTGATATCCCAGGGTTTTGTTTGTTTGTTTGTTTGTTTTTTCAAGGCTATCAGTAAAATGACTCTGTTTAAAGGTCTGCCTATGTGTTTGTTCCCTTTTACTCCTATGTCACTTCCCCTATTTTTCTCTCGCATGTTAAGATTAAGAGGATAAAAAAAGAGGCCTTTTAAGAGTAACAAAGGCAGGATCTCTTTTCCTTTAATACCTTTTTCTACAAATGTGTTCCACGGACCCATTGTTTCCTTTAATAATAGAACCAGAAATTCTGGAATGACATTCACCTGTTCTGATGACCAAGCATAATACAAAACAAAACCAGAGTTTCAGGGTGAAATGAGAGGAAACCAGGGAAGTAAAGGAAGTAAAAGGACTAATTGGTCCTGAATGGGGTAGAAAGATAGGGAGGGAGAGAGGGAAGGAGGGGGACAGTATGCACGCAGGCAAGTGCTAGCAAGCAGACCTATAAAAGAGGCAGGTAAAGGGCCTGGTGGGATCATGGGATAGGCCATGAGTCAACAAAAGATTCCATGGATGCACCTGAGATGATACATTGAGATCTTCACTTAATGTAATGTTATAGCTTGAAAGTCATGAACTTATATGTAGAATCCATGGACATGAACTAAGGGGAAGGATGCCGGAGGGTTGGGGGGCAGGGTGGAGGGGGAATAAAGGGAGGGAAAATTGGAAAAACTGTAATAGCATAACCAATGAAAAATACTTAAAAATCTGATTGCCCCAGTTGTAAATTTTTACTAGACACAAATATGTATGTTAATTTATAAACTATATACAGCACTGTTGGTGGGAATGCAGTTTGGTGCAGCCACTGTGGAAAGCAGTATGGAGATACCTCAAAAAATTAAAATTGGATCTGCCTTTTGACCCATCAATCCTACTTCTGGCAATATATCCAAAAGTACCCAAACCACTAATTTGAAAGAACATAAGTACCCCTATGTTCATTACAGCATTATTTACAATCTCCAAGATATGGCAGCAGCCCAAGTGTCCATCAATATTTAAGTGGATAAAACAACTATGGGACGTTTACACAATGGAATTCTACTCAGCTCTAAAAAGGAAGAAAGTTTTACTCTTTGAGATGGTAGGGATGGACCTGGTGAAATAAGCCAGTCTGAGAAAGACAAATGCCATATGATTTCACCCATATGTAAAATCTAATGAGCAAACTGATCTAACAAGCAAAACAGAGACAGACTTATGGATGGAGATCAGATGGCAGCTAGTGGGAGGAGGTTAGGGGATGGAGGGATTGAGCAAAAAGGAAAAAGGACTCATGAACATGATGAGCCACAGTGTGGTGATTGCTGGGGGGAGGAGGGTATAAGAGGATTAACTGATAATGGGAAAAATACAATAAATACTAAGTTAAAAATAAAGTATACACATATACTACCACTAAAAAAAAAAAAAAAAGAAAAAGTCATGATGCAAACTTACAATCACACATTGCTTTGTATATTCTCTGGGTCTTCATGTGTAGGATTAACATTTTGTTAATGTCTCATAGACTATCCTTTCTATTTTTCCCAATGTTAAGGGCAAGGTGCTGGGATTGGATGGATATAATTTTGTTTTGATGAGGGAGTGATGAAGTAGCTCAGGATTTAAAGTTTTGAAGTAAGGGTTGATATCTCGTCTCTCATCTCTTTTATGGAGTTTCTTCTTCCACACAGCAAAGAAGCCAGCCAAGACATCAATGCAATCTTCTCGTTGAACTGCACAAGGCTGTGTTCTTTAGTCAGAACTGTGGGATCTAACATCTCCTACTTTAGCTCTGTGAAAAACTAATATCACGATAATTCGTAGAAACAAGTGTGCAACTCATTTAACCCACATTCTAAGATTTGTTTGTAAATGAAATGACCAATTTGCTAATTCATATTGGAAAGCAGTCTGCTGTATTCACAAAACATAGTGTCCAGTGGCCAGGGGATCCTATTCCAAGAATTGAAACAATTAAAAACTTGATTAATATTAAAAAATCTACTTGGTAGATGTAGCTTAAGGAGAATATATATTTTTATTCCAGCTGGCAGACTAAACTTTGATTTCCAAACTAGAGTACTTTTGTTTTTAATTGTTTATTTTTATTATAATTTCCATTGCCATTTATCACCTTTAAACTCTCTTCCACTTCCACCCTGCCCCCTGCAATCGCCACACTTGTGACTGGAGAACACCACATGTTCTCCATGTCCATGAGTCCTTTCTCTTTTTTGCTGGATCCCGTCACTCCTCAACCCCATCCAGAGCTGTTAGCCTGGTCTCCATGAGTCCATCTCTGTTTTGCTTGTTATGTGTGAATACATGGTGCTTTGCCTTAGAGTATCAATTTTACAGCAAAATTTAATTTTTCATCAGTAATAGATAAGCCATCCCAAAATATTTGTATTAGAACAAACACAATAAGGTTATAGAATATCCAGAGGAATTAAAAATGCAAGTAAGTATTTTTACATAAACACAAAATAAATTTCCAATTTTTAGGGAGTCTCTCTGCCAAAACAAGTGCAGCACAGACCAGCTTGTACACCAACAGTTCATTTCCTCTGTTCTTAGTAAATGCTAATGGGCAAGTTTGTACAACACTCACAGGCCGAATTGATACCCTACTCTGTAAACTAGCAGGAGATGCACCTCCACAGGGAGGGAGACACAGTGACAAATCTTTCTCCTCCGAAACATCTCCTACAGGCTCCTTGGTGACCATTGTCCATTGGTATTCATCTTTACAGCCTCATTCATTCTTTTTTCAATACACTTTCATAACTTTTGTAAATTTATGGCTTATTTTACATTGATTACATTTTAGGTTGACTGCTTCCCGATGTTATTTAAAGGGCACTTTCATCTCATGCAGGTTAATCATAATGCAGGTTGAGTTACTACATAACCAATTTTCTAGCTCCATCTCTATTATGTGGATTTTAATCAACAACGATTACATGGAGTAGACTATTTTACCATGAGTGTCTATATTTACCGCACCCTTGTCTTAACTTTTTTTTGACCTAAGTTTTTGGATAACATTGCTTTTCAACCTTTACTCTGTTTTTCATCAGTAACATACTTTTTGAGTGTTTCTTACTTTAAAAGGTTTAAATAAAAGTAAGACCTTCCAAAAAAGAGCTTGATGTGTTAGTCTAAGTAAATTATATTTATTCAATATTTACCTTTGCTGTGCTTTTTTTTTTTCAGACTTCTTACTGTGTAACTTAGGACAAGGCAATTACATACAGGAGAATAAGTTCAGTGAGAAAGGAAGGGTGACAAAAATAAAACAAAACATGTTATTTGACAATTGTGTACTGTCCTGCAAATAATATTCTGGCTATCTTCATCCCTACTTCTTCCATCACTCACATTTTGTCTATTTATGGTGCTTTATTCTTGTGGCACCTGACAATTTAAAAATCATATTAGTTATTTGTTTTCTGTTTATTTTCTATTTTCTCATTAGGATGTAAGCTGCATGACAGTAAGGACTTCGTTTTGTTCACTCTATTACTATTACCTAGAACAGCAGTAGATGACTCAGTATTTATTTTTAAAGCATGGTTTCTCAGCTTAGGCACTAAGGACACTTGGAGCTGGATACATCTTTGTCGTAGGGGCCTGCCTGGGCATTGTAAGATGTTTACAGCTCCCCTGGTCTCTTCCCCTCTTGACGTCAATAGCACCACCCTCTCCTCTCCAAGTTGTAACAAACGAAGTCTTCAGACATCAGTGAATAGCGTGAGTGGTAATGGCAAAATTTCCCCTGATTAACAACCATTGGTTTAATAAAATCAGGAGTAACATGGTTCTAAGCCTGTTCTCCTTCATATGAAGAGACATATGAAAGCAGGACTGAAGAAACTCACTTACATAGACCCTAAAATTATGAATAGGTAATCCAGGTTTACAGAAGTTGAAGATGACATGAAACAGGAAGGTCAATAAAAAATTGACCCAAACTACATATGCAGACTGAAGATTAAGTTAGGTGGAACAATTTAGATCGATAGCATTCTTAGAATGCAACAGCTTTATTTGTTCCTGGTTGATGCTAGAACAGGATTAGCTATGAAAATTTTAGTTTTTTTATTGTAATTGAGCCATTGCAAAATGACATTCTTCCAACCTCCTTAACTTTTGGCAAGGTAGTGCTCTCGTACCATATGGCTGAAAACAAAACAAACCCAAAGATTTGAGGTCTTTTTAAGCAGTATAATTACACGAGCTTCTTTCTCACCTGCTAAGTGCTTGGGTAAGCATTTTGTTCTTTAAATTAGTAAGGGGTTAACATATGTGATTATAAATTAGCTCATGGTCTAAATAAGTTGCATATATTAATGAATGATAAACTATGTGAATCAAAAGTAGAAAAAATGAACAGTCTCCACTTAGTGGCGATGTCTTTATTCACATTATTGTATTCATATTACAATACAGTCATTCCACTAATAATAAAGGTATTTGTCTGAGGCCAACAGCTTGTGAGTACGGCATGTGAATTTTGAACACTTGTCTATGTACATTAAAGCCAGCGTTTTACCAGTTTGCTAGGACGTGCACTAGCAAAATGTCTAAATAATGTACTATAAGTACAATTTGATGGATTCCAATAACAATTTTTAATCCCACTAAAATACTCCCAGCATATTGAACACTTCCACAATTAAACTATTAGAGATATATTATTCCACTATCTAGAAATAGTTCAAGATTAGACTGAAAAGATGTCCCTTGTATTTTGCTCCATTATCTCCATATTTGTTTATTCTAAGGACTGGTAATTCCATCCAGGAACCTACCTAATCAACCTAATTTATGGTTGATTTAAGTGTTTTTTCTAGATAGTATATTCTCTCCCCCCTACCCTTTATTCTTTTCCTTAATCTTATAGAGAATTTAATCATTCATGTTCTATTAATTCATTCATTTATTCACCTTTCTTTAAGTCAAGAATACATTAATTTCTATAACCCACTAGGCAGAGATAAGACTGTAGATCTTTGTAAGGGATGAAAGAATTCAATATTCTTTTAAAATTATTCACTAGAAAATGTAAGTTGGGGCAACACCCAGAATTATGGAATTGGAAAAGAACAATAAATTTGCTACTCTTCAGCTTTATAAAAGCAATAAAAGCAGTCATGTGTATATTTGGCCAATAATTATTTGAAAATTGTCTTAAACTATAATAATCAAAATGGGCTATAATTTGATCACTAACACTTTTAAAATAATTATTTCTAAGCACTATTTAATATTTATAATATATTACTAAAGTATAATAATAGGGCATCTTAATTCCCATAGGATTGATGCATAGGGTGTCCTCTTTATGTTTTATTTTTAATGAAAATAAATCTTTGTTATTTGTTGATCTCTGATATTTCTAGGGGTCCTATGACAAGGCAGCTTGTTATGAGTTTTCTTGTTTTAAGGCATATTCCCTCACTCCATTTCTGCTGGCTCTGATTCTTAATGGTACCCATGTGTCAATTAAACAAAATTTAATGACTTAAAAAAAAACTGTTTTGCAGAATATATTCACAGTAGCTATAGTTTAATCATTTTTATAGTGTTCAGGTTTACTCTTTTAATCTTTTGAATGCCTTTTTATCATAATTTTCTAATACATTCAAATTTTAAAAGTTGCTTAAGTTTTGGGGGGTTAATTTAATTTCCCTTTATATTCTGCCATTTGCATGACATAGTCAAATGGCAAAATTTTGATACTTTTAGTATTTTGAGACAGTAAGAGTGTTTTATATTTATTGAGTATTAAGAATAAACTGACATTTGACATTTTGTTAAACACATCAGCAAAGTTTCATTTAGATATTCAGATATGAGCAAGATATCTGAGACTAACCTAGTCTTTTTCTGTAGTGTCTGGGACAGGAAACTTCCCCCCTACCCATCTTGGTTCTTTTGGCTGGCCTAATAATTAAATCGATACAAGACATTAACAGGAGGGACAAAAAAAAAGAGAAAATAAAACAAATTTAATTTGTATGTATATAGGTCTCATAAATGTGAGCCCTAGGAAATGACCAAAGCAGTCTGCTTATATACCTTTTATACAATGATAAATTTTTGAAGAACTGACAAGATGAACTGAGCTTGGGTACTAATTAATGAAGAAAGTAAAGATTATTTACACAGCCTTCTCAGCCCTGATTTTCTAACTTTGCCGAGAAGAAAGTCTGTCTACCTCCAGGTGCAGGAGGAAGTAAGTACCTTTCACATGGGAGATTTAATTGTTGTCTCCGGGGACAGAAAGGAGGGTCAAAGTGTTCTTCCCGCACTGGCTGTTTCTCAAGTAACTTTAATTCAAAGTAGTCAATATGCCACTTGGACATATTTGGGAGCAGCTGGCCAGGAGCCCCATGAACAATACTTGTATATCAAATTAGTAGATCAAAGCAAAAGATAGAACTAATATTCAGCAGAGTGTTTTAGGTTAAATTTCTCATATAGACTCGTGAATAAGAGGGGAACAAGAGGAGTCTGAATCAAGGGCAAATAGGTTAATTAGTCTTGCTGGAACAACAGAAACCTGAAGGTCCTACTATACACTTATATCAAGTTAGAATGGCATTCTCTTGGCTCTAACTTAAAGTTTAGATGGAAATATTAAGGAAATTCTCATCAAATTAGTGGGTGACACAAAGCTGGAAAAGGTAGTAAATATAATAAGTAATAAGATCCATTTGAAAAAAAAAAAGGATTTGGTCCATCGTTCTGGTTTTACTGACCAGAACAATGGACCAAATCTATCAGAACAAAAATCAGAATTATCCTGTATTAGTTCTAAAAATCTATCAAATCAATAAAGATATACTTTATTTATATGGGTAATAAGTGTGACTCACCCAAACTAATGTTTATTAATTATTATTTTTTAAATTCAAAAGTAACATATCTTTATCAAAGACAATTTAGCAAATGTGAAAATTTAGAAAAGATAGCAACAATAATAGCTATAACATTTTTAAAAATATTTTATTTATTTATTTTTGGACAGAGGGGAAGGGAAGGAGAAAAAGAGGGAATGTGCAGTTACCTGGCCCACAACCCAGGCATGTGCCCTGACTGGGAATCAAACCTGCCACCCTTTGGTTTGCAGGACACACTCAATCCCCTGAGCTACACCAACCAGGGCCTATAACATTTTTACGTACTCTCTTTTGGTATTACTTACAAATTTATATTTTCCTACATCATCCACCATTTTTATTTTTATATGTGTGATATATTCCAAAATATATATACATTTATTATACATTATATATAAAGTTATATATATATCTATACATTGATATACATGATATCTAGTTTCTGAAGATTACTTTGCTATGATACTGAACAATATTTAACTACAACTGCTAAAGTACCCTTTCAGGGGAATTTCTTTGGCAGAATTCCATACTGGTTTTCAAAATGGGGGATAATAAAAAAAAGTCTACTTTTAAAAAAACATACAGGAATCATTAGAAAAGGTACATTATGGTATTGTTATAAGTACATTAGAACAGCAATTCAAATATGATTTGCTGAACTAACAGTTATTTTTAATATTTTTATGGCAACTTGGATATTATTTAGTTGATAAAATGTTATTACTATTATCAGTATACAATTTATGTAACTCTAGATTATTAATTTTGATGTTTTTGTATACTAGTTGGATTACATTATTCACCAATATTTTCACATTTGTATGTGTGATATATTTCCCAGTTATTTTATATTAGTTTGTGTTTCTGTGACCCTGAGATAAAATAAAATTGAATTGATATCTTTATCAAAGACACAGAAACCTGAAGGTCCTACTTATATCAAGTTAGAATGACATTCTCTTGGCTCTAACTTAAAGTTTAGATGCCAAGTTCACACAATTCTTAGTTCACACAATTTTTCTTTCAAAATTCATTAACAATTTCTCTATTTACTTTTGGAATTTGATAAGGCAAGAGCAAAATCTAATGTCTGAAATATCTTATTCATGTGTTTGAATCTTAGTGTATAATGTTATTTTTTTAATGGTTAATGGATTCACCTTTATTCTTTTAATACAAACTAGATTACCAGAATGATTCTTAAAATGGGCTGGTCTTCATTGATTTTGACTATAATTTAGGAATCCCATTAAATATACATAGTTCTAATTTGTGAATATTGACTTCTATATAGTATTTTATGATTTCTTCTTTTATAATAAAAATTACTCCCACATTATATTTCTTTTATTGACCCCTGTCTCTTACCTCTTTTTTTCTATCATTTAATTAATATTGTTCCTTCCTTTGAATTCTGAGAAAACTCATTTGTCATTTGCAAATATTATACTGAATTAATTGATTGCAAAGCCATGGGAAATTTTTAGTTATTTTTAAATAGAGATTTTAATTCTATTCAAAATTCTTTCACAATTTATTTCCTTTTTTTGTTTTTATATTTATAAATTAAAGTTATTGGGATGACATTGGTTAGTTAATAAGATTATATAGGTCTGAAGAAAACATTTCTGTGACACATGATCTGTATATTGCATTGTGTACCCACTACCCAAAGTCAAATCATTTTCTGTCACTGCATATTTGACACCTTTACCCTTTAATACCCCTCCCATCCCACTTCCCTCTGGTTATAACCAAACTCTTGTCTGTGTCTGTGAGTTTTTTTTTCTTGTTCGTTCATTTGTTGCTCTCAGATTCATATCTCACATGAGTGAAATCATGTGATTCTCCTTAAAAATTATTCTATTGCATTATCTTTTCAGCCTTTTGTCTTCTATTTTATTTCTGTTTCTGTTTAAAATATACCATATTTTCATCATCATATTGACAAGCCAAATAGTTTTCTAAAATTTTTGCCAGTTCTTAATAACTCACCTTTGAAAACTCTTTTTCCACTGAATCTTCAGTTTGTGATTTCTGTTTTTCTGAAAGTTCTGTATGTGTTTTTTAATGTAGACAACTTACCTACTCTTCCCTCTTTATTCGCCCTCAATTAAACGAGGAGTAGTATAATGATTTTCCTTGGGTTTGTTGTCTATCCATTTGATCAGAAATCTGATGTTTAATTTCAAGTTTCTAGTAGGCTTTAATCAAGTAATGTTTTGCTAGGCAAATTTTTTTTCTATAAATGAATCACAATAGTTATAAAATAACTAAAATCCCAAGTATGGCTACTGTTCATAGTGTTAGCTTATCTTTACTTTAGTGGTCTACACTCAGTACATGTATCTCTGCCTTATTTAATAATGTTTGTGTGTTCCTAACTTTATGTTGATGTAAAAATAGAGGTATGTTCTCTATCAGTTTAATCAGAAATTGGATTTTAAATTTCTAGCTTCTACTAGGCTTTCTTTCTAACATATGTAGAAAATCTTCAGCTGAAGTAGTTTTGATGAATGAAAATTGTAGAGTATAGACTATGAGTAACTATAATTAGTTTTTTTAAAATATATCAATAAAATAGAGACTTGTGTTCTAGTTGACAGTGGTGTTGCACTTTTTATCACAGGTTGTTGGAACTGGGTTGGGAGGAAGTGGGAATATTTTGACTCTGTTCAAATGGTTCAAATAGGAATGGGCCTACAATGATAATTTTTAAAGTAGTCAATTCTATTATCCTTGTAATTAAACTATCCCTGAAATTCTCATAGCGGTTTGGACATCAGTACTGGTTTTTAGTGCTTGTTTTTGATGATGTATGTCCACATAGTTCTGGGTCATCATTGGCATTCTAGAAGATGTATGAGACCTCATCAGTGGGTGGATGGGTGATATTTTCAATAAAAAGTTTATTCAAAGCCTTCAGGAAATACCATGATAATGCGAATACCATAGCAATAAACATGATAATGGTATGAATAAAAGACCAAAGAACAAATATCGATTAAAACATGAATTTTATTAGAAGTCTATTTCACAAAAGGGGAGTGAATTGATTTTGCTTTACTTTCCCTTACTATAATTGGACCAGCTGCTCTGTGTCCAATTCTTAGCATACCCCTTAAAGAGATGTGTTAGAATGAGGTCAGATAAAATAGGATAATATAAAGAAGTACTTTGATAAAAACAATTGTCAATTTTGAGTACTGACTCAGGAGGTCTGCCTGGAACAATTCCAGCCATTGTTAATATAATGAGAATGATTTGCATGACATCCATGTAACCTGGCAGCCAAGGAGACTTGCCTGAAATACACGTGTGTGAGCAATGATGACTTCACTGTACTAGTCAGTGGGGTTAGTAGATGCCATTGAGAGAGCATGTATACTGTGTGGCCATCACATTCAAAATGACTGACCAAGTGCAGCAACAAATCTTCATCGAATTTTGTGTTAAGCTTGAACATTCCTCCACAGAAACTATTTGGATGATTCAGAAGGCTTTCAGGGATGATGCAATGAGTGTAGAGCAAATAAAACCATGGCACAAATGCTTCAAGATGGTCAAGAATCTGTTGAAAGTGATCCATGTTCTGGAAGGCCTGCAACAAACAGAACATCTGAGAATATTGAATGTGTACAGGCTACAATCAATAACGATCGGCGACTAACAGTGTGAGAACTAGACACTGATCCAGGGATTCCAAAGACTACTGTGTGTCAGATTTTGATGCAGGATCTTGGCATGAAATGTGTCTTGGCAAAATTAATTCTGTGGATTCTGCTACCAGAGCAGAAGAAACATCATCCTGCAGTTGCTAATGACTTGATTCAAACTGCTACCAATGAACGAGATTTCCTCAAGATGGTCATGACTGGAGATGGATGTGGGCTATGGCTATGATGCAGAAACAAAGGCCTATTCGTCCCAATGGAAGTTACCTGATTCTCCATGTACAAAGAATGTATGGCAAAGTCACAGTAAGACCAAAACCATGTTAACTGTGTTTTTTTTTATTGGGAAGGAATTGTCCATCATAAGTACATCCCACCAGGCCAAACAATTAATAAGGAGAACTACCTCAATGTTCTGTGTTGGTTGAGAGATGCAATATGAGGATTGCATAGCTAAACCTATAGGCAACTGGTGATTGGCAACTTTATCAGGACAATATTTTGTTCATGCATCACATTTCCTGTAGTTTTTTTTTGGTGAAACATCAAATCACCCAGGTGACTTAGTCACCTTGCAGCTCAGATTTGGCACCCTGTAACATCTGGCTTTCCCCAAAACTAAAATCACCTTTTTAAGGGAGCAGATTTCAGACCGTTGAGATTCAGGAAAATACTATGGGGCAGCTGATGGCAATTCCAACAAAAGATTTTGCAGTGTTTTGAATAGTGGAAGAGATGCTGGAAAACTGAAAGAGATCCCAAGGTTCCTACTTTAAAGGAGACTGAAGCATCATTGTCCTATGCATAATGTTTTTTTGTATCTTCTGTCTTCAGTAAATGTCTCTATTTTTCATAGTACATGGCTGAGCACTTTCTGGACAGCACTCATATAATAGACACTTTATTCATTAATCTTATTCATTTGTCCCAAAAATATTACAAGTGAGTTAGTATTGTCTCCATTTCCATAATGAAAAGGTAAGTTAAGACTCTAAGAGGTAGATGCTATTTTTATCTTGTTTTACTCATTTGTGATTGGCTCAACACTGCATATAGCTTGATAGCAGAAGATCCAGAGTTTGAACCTAGAAAGACTGACTCCAGAAATCTTAGTGTAACAATTACACCTTAATTGGTGGAAGATTTAGAGCCATTCATTAAAAGATAAGAACTTTTAATAAAATTTGTTTATAAACAGAAAGAATCAATATGAGTGAAATAAGTCCGTTATCACAACTGATTTTCAAATATACTGAGAGGGACACAAACTTTGATAGTAAGTTGGATAAAATTGGCTTTAAAGTCCCTTCTAGTCCTGAGATTCCAAGAGTTTTATAACTTTACTTTATACTAATTAATAACATATTTTTCACGTATAAAGAAAAACTCCTTTCTTTACTGTTCCAAGCTCCCACTTCCCTTTGTTCATGTGCCTGAGATATTGCTGTTTTGATGGAGGCAGATGAGCTGTGCAGGTAGTACTAGAGTGCAAGTGGAACTTCTCCAACGCTTTTTTTGAAGATACAGCTTTTTTTTGGCTACATCACTGGAAATCATGGAAAATTTCAATTTTCCTTTAAGCTTTACTGAATACCTTATAACAGAATCCAGTTTTTAAATGGGAATCTGTGAAAAGCACAGGAAAATTATATTTTTACTTTTGTCTTGGCCATTATCTGTTATACAGATCTGTGAGAACTTCATCCTGGAATCATGAGAATTGTGTGATTCAACTAACCTTTTAAGATGTTAGACCTTGGGTATGGCATCAAGTGCCTGAATTGCATCATAAATTTAATGAATATTTCACTTTTTCCAAAGGTATCTCCTAAAAATTCAAAAGATAAAGAGGGAAACCAGTTTATTGAGAGAGTTCTGAGATTTTCAACCATATTAAAGATTGTGTAAATATACATATCACCTGATTCAATTGCAGAAACAATTGGAAAATATCCTAAAATTCTTACCTTATTAGAGTTATTAATTAAAATATAAATAAAAGGTTGATATTTTTATCCTACTAATAAAGCAAACTATTGTACACTCATCTATCCAGTAAATATTTATTGAGTAATTTTACATTCAAGAGGGGAGAGAAAGATAAACAATAACATTATTTCAACAAGTGTCTGTTGAGAGCGAATTAAGAGAGATTTGGATTGTTAAAATTAACTCAAGAGAATTAGTTTCTCACTAAGAAATCAAAAGTAATAGTACCTCAAGGCTCAGAAGTAAGAAGTCTGGGAAATTCTGCAATACTCTTCATGTTTTTCCATGTTGGTCAAGCACTGTTTGGCTCAGGATAATAACTGAGGTCTTGAGTGAGCCTTGGGGATATCCTCATACATTGGATAGTAGTATTTCTCTTATGAATCATCTGTTTTGTATCCAGATCCTTAGAGAGCTTATTGGATAGTCTTCAGGGAGCAATGACTTCATCAGGATTTATCTGAGAAAGCCAAGACATGGGCCTGTTCATAACTTAATAGTGTCTTTATACTTTCAATCTTAATTAACAATTTAAAACTTGAAATATAAAGTGTATTCATCGTTGTAGATTTAAAATACTTTACTAAAAACTTTTCTTAGATTATGGACATTATTTTCTTTCCCTCTTCGATCACATTATCAAATTATCTGTTTTTTACTGATCGTTGCTAGCACTATGAATTTGTTTATGCTCTTGTATTTTTGATAGACAGATAGCATTAAAGAATTTTGAAAGTATCAGTATTGTGCAAATATTTAATATTAAGTATTAATATTAATAAATACATTCTAAATGTCATGAAATTTTTTACTTCATAAACAAACATAGGGGTATCTCAAAATGGTTCCTTATCATCAGTATCTAATTTTTGTTTCAATTGAGGAAAGTTTGCACAAATATATGAGATATCACCAAATTAAAGTTGGTCGTGTAGCCTGAAAAACATTGTGGTCCTAAGCCTGCTGCTCATATTTGCCCAAAGAACTCCATACATATTTTCTTACTCATGAGAGGATCTGATCTTCTACGGATATGAATGTGCTGGTTCAAGAAGAATTTACACCCCTGGATGGTGTGGCTGGCTCAGTGGACTGAGTGCCATCCTGCAAACCACAGGGCTGCAGTTTTGATCCCCAGTCAGGACATATGCCTGGGTTGTGCACCAGGTCCCCAGTAGGGGTTGCACAAGAGGTAGCCACAGATTGATGTTTCTCTCCCTCTTTCTCCTTTTCTTCCCCTCTCTCTAAAAATAAATAAATAAAATCTTGAAAGAAAAAGAAAACAAAACACAAAAAGAAGAATTTACTAAGTGTGACTTCAGGGAATTTAGAGACTAGGGAAGGTGACTACATAATATTATAGAGGGGAAGCAAAACAAACAAATAATCCCATCATTCTTTTTAGTAGATCACAAACTCTCTTACAGTATAAAGGGACTAAAGGAAGTTAAAACTAATACATACTACTTTTTAGAATTTGTATGTATTTAAAATCATTAGGGCTTCTTGGCAAAGTGGAAGGCTCAAATTTGCCTAAAATTTAGGTTAATTATATTTTATCACGAATTTAATCACACAGTTTTAGTTAGAAAAGTACCAATATCAAGTTGGCAGGTACTTCAACTGGAACCAGTTAGTAATGAAACAGTTGTAGTGACCCCTAAAGCCAAGCAGACAAAATAAAATTTTTAAATGGTTCAAGAAAAGTAAACTTGACAAAGTATAAAAACTGGTTTTAATTTGTAAAAGTTTTAGGAAACTAGAATTTGTACCTGCAAATTTGTGCATGTTTGCAGCATGTAATTAAAACATTTTTTTAAATGTCATTTTATTGTTTTTAAATGTCTTCCAAATTTATTTGTGAAAAGAATGCTTCCAATGGGTAATGATAGTCATATTACAATTCTTTGTTTTGAAAAAAAATTCAAAATACAGCTTTCATCTATTAAAAAAATTATAGTATTATATCTAATACTATTTTTGTTTTAAAATAATTTATAATATAAAGCATTTAGTTTATAATACAAACTAAAAGCATTTAATCTATAATGTAAACTAAAGCATTTAGTTTTATAATACAAACCATGTCACCTCAAGGTAATGATTGTGTATTTATTTTCTACCTTATTCTCATATCTCCTAAAATCTCTTTTAAAAAAAGTGATATGCCCAAATTTGTTGAAGTTTCCTAGGATAGCAGTAATATCGTCTTCATTTCTCTTTGTAGAACAGGGGAAGGCAGGAAATGAAATTCAGAAAATGAACCATTGTTGGGGGGTATACTGTGATGGACATCACTACAGCTTGTATCAATTATATAAGATATCAATGATACTGACAAGATCAGGAGATAATCAATCAATTTATACTACTTCTATTAACAAATACTGTCTGTAACCCTGAAACTATCTCTGTGTTATGCTTTCATAATTTTCCCTAGAGAAAAATAAAACAAGACAAGTAAGTAAATGCTGCTATCCCTTAGTCTACAGAATAGTCTACCTGTACTTAAAACATATAGAAACAAACTTTTTGTAGGATTAGAAATGCTTATGTGGAAAACAATGACCAAAAATATGGAAGTGCAGGGATGATGAATAGGAAAAAATTTTGGCAATTTTAGAATGCAAAAACTTCCAAATCAAGACATGAGACAGAAAAATTTTAAAGCCTATTGAAAGATCTTACTAGTTAAAATAAAACTTTATTTAAAATGATAACAAATATATACAAATTTAATATTTGTAATTATGCATATAAAATCATACAGATGATTATTCTTTTGTGCATATCTGTGGTGAAGTGGGGCTTTGGCATTTTGCTTATATACTTCTTTGCTATGCCAAAAAAATATGGTAAAAGCAAAAATAATAAAGCTGTTATTTACAAGAGTAGGAAGATTATCAACTACCTTTTATTCCAGAAGTCAAAGAAAACATGGTAAATTTTATTGTCCTCAGAATTTCGATTACCAAATTATTTTACTCACTTTATCTGAGCTTATACTGGGAAAAGTGCCGAAAAATAAATGTGTCTCTCTAGCATCTTGGCATTCCTTTTGAAGTCTTCTCAAATTCCCAATAGCTTACAGACATAAATACCCCTCTCAGATAGTTGAATGACCTCACTGAATTTTATTAATATTTATGTAATATCTCAATAAACATATCTGCCAAGAAATATAGAAGAGAAGCAGGTGCCTTATTTGCATTGTTTTAAGGGAATATCAACTTTTAAGAGTCCTGTGACTTCTGCTGAAAACTTGGATCTGACAATAAAACAGTATCAGTGTAACAAATACAATGACCCAAGAGAATGATTTCTATAGTTAAGAGATAAAAATTCCTTCCCTAAATGAGATTGGTATCAAACATACTGATTGGATAGAAACAGTTTCCAATGTTGATACAGCTCTATATTTAAATGTATTGACTTTAAAATGTACAGGATGAGTCAGAACAACTGGTGTTTTTTTTTTTCTTACAACATTTAAGCCAAAAGACTTTGCAGATAGAAAAATACTTCTGTCCTGGGTTGTGTCCCATTTTTTTCCCAAGTAGCTTTAAGTACTTAAAAAGTCTCTTGGATAAATAGTGGAAAAAGTTGGAAAGTCTTATTATACAATAATTTTTACAAAACACCTTATGTGGAGTCATATCTCAAGTGAGTATGTATTTGTGTTGAATATTTATGTTTTGCCATTATGTAGCAAGAGCCAGCATTTGGAAGTTGTAAGAAGAGCTCTAGAAATAATTGCTCTGAAATGTGTAGCAAAGGAAAAGATGAAGGAAAGAAAGAAAGTCCTCCTACTGGCTATCTGTCCTCTTGGTAAGCACATATTAAGAATAATTATTAATTCTGTTAAAACAACCTTTTATATTATTATAAGAATTTGGATAAAGAGGAGGTCAAGAAATGCTTGTTCCAAGGTAATGCAGTAAAAATATGTTCCATAGCTTTTAAAATTTAAGTCAGATGTTTATGCTAAATTTCCAAATCAATAGTAAAGAAGTTTATTGTTAAATTCTATATTTTGAGGTAAAATATAAATAAATTAAAATGCAGTTCTTAAGTAGACAATATCATGGGTTTTTACAACAGATACGAAGTCTGTCTGGAAGAAGCCCAGCCATTGTTAATGAGAATGGTTTATGCCACAATGATGTAACCTGGCAGCCAAGGAGAGTGGACTGGGATGCTCATACATGAACAATGATGACTTCACTGTACTAGTCGGTAGGGGACAGTAGACACCATCATGAGCATGTGCACTATGTGGCCATCACATTCAAAATGACAGAGTAGAGCAAAAATCTACATCAATTTTGCATTAAGCTTGATCATTCCTCCATGGAAACTATTTGGATGATTCAGAAGGCCCCAGCTGTGGGCAACTGGTGACCAGAAACTTCACCACAACAACATGTCCCTTCATACATCAGACTGTGCAGAGTTTTTGGTTAAACAGAAAATCACCCAGGTGACTTAGCCCCCCTACAGCCCAGGTTTGGTGCTCTGCAACTTCTGGCTTTTCCCAAAACTAAAACCACCTATAAAAGGGGAGAGATTTCGTACCATCAATGAGATTCAGGAAAATATAATGGGGCAGCTGATGGTGATTGGGAAAGCGGTGTGAGGTCTTAAGGTGCCTACTTTGAAGAGGCCTGAGGCATCATTTTCCTATATACTATGTTTCTTGTATTGCCAATAAATGTCTCTATTTTTAATAGTGCATGGCCGGATACTTTCTGGACAGACCTTGTATACCCTTTAAAATAACCAACATCTCATCAATATACAATTATCACTTACCATGAGTAATTCCCTGCAACTCTTTTGGCAACCACTACTCTAATTATTTATTGTATTTTTTTCATTACCTTTATCCCCCATACCCTCCTGCACCTCCA
>PVKM010003822.1:0-55295 GCA_004027735.1 Carollia perspicillata
GCCTTAAAAACTTGGGTAAAGAATAACAGAATATAGCCAATTATAGCAGCAGGAAGAAAATATAAAAAGCAATTATTAGTGAAATAAAACACACCAGTATCAAAAAATAAATTAGGAACTGAATGTGGTTGCTCTGGATCAGCTATTTTCAACCTTTTTCATCCCATGGAATGCAGAAATTAATTACTGTAATTCTACAGCATACCAAAAATGTATTATTTTTTGCTAATATGACAAACAATAGGTATAATTTTGATTCATTCACACTGGACGGCTATTGTTGCATTGGCTGTTGGCTTTTTTTATTTGACAGTCTAAGGAAAGAGAAGTCAGTGCCCCTGACTAAATAATCAGGTATAGCATGTTTGAAAAATTCTGGCGGCACACCCATTGAAAATTGTGTCTCTGGATTGAAAGCTGAGGTAGAGACACAATTAGCCAAGAAATTGCTAAGGCTGATGCTGCTGTGTGGCCAAACCTAGCCTGCCTCCATCTTCTGTGCAGGTCATTCCTTCCTAAACTCCTTTCTGGTGGAAAACAGGACTCACAGAATGGGTGACAGAAGGAGAGAAAGTTATGGGAGAGAACAAATGAAACCCAGAGTTGAACTTGAGACTATTTCCAGTGCCTGAAACCTAAAATAAAGGACTGCTAAAAGCCAGCTGGGATTGTGTTTTCCCTTTGCCTAGAAAAACAAGCAAACTGCTCCGAGACCTTGCACCAACTCTGACTAAGGCCCGTGCACAGCCTACCTTTAACCAGGCTTTCCGCTGTGTGCTCTCAGCCATCACTAACTGCGTGAAATATTTAGTTTTACAGTGGTGTTTTATGATGTATAAGCTCCCATAGGCCTTGGTGAGTAGCATGGCTTATGAATTTATCAAATTTCAAAACATGTATGTATTTCCTTTAGGTTATGTTTTATTGATCACCTACTCCTAGATAGGCACACAAAGATGGTGCCCTGCCTGGAGCATAACTGGCCAATCACTTCGTGCTAATGAGCTAAGGGAGAAACAGCAAAGCATTTCAAGCTGAAAGGAAATTCATCTTCAGATAAGTACTATTTTACAACTGAGAAGAGGAATGCTTGCTTATAAGTAGAGTGTGTTTGTAAGTGAGACAGTTGCTTAATGCCACCTTATAAATGGAGATGGTGATTCACAACTTATGGCCAACATGTGGAAAAATAATTCAAGTCGTGGAATATTATGCAAAATGCAGGCTTGACAATGGGCAGCAATATTTTGTAATTTAACCTAGAAGGTTGAATCAACATAAAAATTTATGAAAGAATTTTCCTTCAGAAATATTCATTTGCAGCCCCTCATACCAACAAAAATCTCCCTCATACATGTATATACAAATATGTATATATTTATGTACATTCATATATGTATTCATATGTATATGCTTTTCAAAGTAACAAGTAATAAAACTATCTTTGCTACTTTGGTTAATAAAAATGCTTATTAAAGTTGATGTTTCTCTTCTTATAATTGAAGTATTTATACATCACTTGAAACTTAAAAGTTATGCTTCCTTCTGCAACTTGAATAATTGGAACAGGGAAGCAGAAGTTTGTTTGTTTGTTTGTGTGTGTGTTTGTTTTTGCAGGAGGGATGTCTTCTTTTAGTCAGACATTTGGTTATTACTTCCTTCTAAGAAAAAATGTCCCAAAGAATAGAAACTAATCACGTATATTTGGTCTGAGTTCTTTGTAAGTATGTCTGCCATAGGCTCTTCCAAGCTCACACATGCAGACAGAATTCACTGGAACTACAACAGTGTAGCTAAGGGGTCTGCAACTCAATTACCCCTCACATGGAATTGCAGGCAGAGTAGGTTTAAAAACATCTCCTGGTTTTCATCCTGGCATCTCTCTTTTGAAAGAGCCTGAATCAATATTTATAATAATACTAAGTTTAAACAAAATGCTTTTTAAATAAATGGATGTAGTTATATATGAAGGTCAGTTATGTCATTGAAATAGGAAGACATTTATAATTCATTGATTTCCGGGCAATTACAACATATGTTTTATGAATGTATGAAAGATAGAAATCATAGTTCAAGGGCAAATTTTCTATGGATTTAGGGTTTTATAGATACATATTTTTCCCTTTGTCCTATGAAAGTGCTACAGGCAGCATGTGTTTCAGAATGACTTCCTTCATAGTCATAGAGCAATAGAAGCTTAATCAGAAGAGCTATCAGCTATTCATTTCATTAGTACGTGTATTTTTCCACATGCTAATGAAATAAATACACCAGAAAGGTGGCCCCTTGGGATGAATGCGATATTTAAATGCTGCTAGACATTGTGTGTTGTTCATAGTTCTCTATGTGGCTCTCTGGGCTTGGGGCAGTGACAGACCTCACTTGCTGTTGTAGCATATCAGATAGATGTGTTATGTGACTGACGGCCAATTTAAACCAGAGACAAAGGAGAACAGCCTATCTTCACCCTCAACGCCTGTCCTGGAAGCTCCTCAACGGATGTCTGGGGCATACATGATAATTGCCAGCCAGCATATTGTATTAGCTTTTTTAAAACTTTTGCAGAATATTTTCCAGTTTTGTTGTGATATAATTGACATATCACATTGTGTAAGTTTAAGTTGTACAATATGTGATTTGATTTAGTAGGCATATATTATTAAATGACTGGCACAATAAGGTTAGTTAATACATCTATCACCTCACATAATCACAATTTACACATGTGTGGGTGTGTATTAAATACACGTATTGAGAACTTTTAAGATCTATTCTCTTAGCAACTTCAAATGAACAATACAGCATTTTTTAACTACACTCTCCAGCCTGCATATTACACCCCTAGAAATTATACCTCTTGTAACTGCAAGTTTATATCCTTTGACACCTTAGCCCATTTCCCCATTACCACCCATTGTCCCTACCTCTGAAAATTACTGACCTACCTTCTTTTCCTACGAGTTCAGTTTTCTAGATTCCACATATAAGTGAGATCATACAGGATTTGTCTTTCTGTCTGACTTACTTCACTTAGCGCAGTGACCTCAAGGTCTATCCATGTTGTTGCAAATTTCAGGATTTCATTTCTTTTAAAGCTGGATAACACTCTTTTGTGTGTATGCGTCTGTGTGTGCGTATCATATTTTCCTTACTCCTTCATCTGTAGATGGACACTTTGATTGTTCCACACCTTGACTATTATTATAAACAATACTGCAATGAACACAGGAGTGCAGATATGGCTTTGACTCCATATCCAGAAGTGGAATTGCTGGATCCTATGATAGTTCTGTTTTGAATTTTTTGAGGAACTTACATACTGTTTTCCATTGCGGTTGCACCATTTTCCATTCCCACTGACAGTGTGCAAGCATTCCCTATTTTCCACATCCTCACTCACAGCTCTGTGGGTCAGAAATCTGGCATGGTGCAGTGGGTTCTCAGCTCAGAGAATCACAAGACTGAAATCATGGTATCAGCCGACCCAAATCCTCCTTTGGAGGCTCTGGAGGAAATCTGCACCCTAGTTCATTCTTCTCACTGGCAGAATTCATCTCTTTGCAACTGGAAAACTGAATCCCCCATTTCCTTGCTGTATGTCAGCAGGGGCTGCTTTTAGCTCCCAGAGGCCATCTGCTTTCTTTGCCACATGGCCCTCTCCAACTTCATGTGAGCTATGGTGTGTCACATCCTCCTAGTAACTGAATCTTTTCCTCCCGAAATGGCTCAGTCCCTTTGAAGGGCTCACTTTATTAGGTGATGCTCACCCGAGATAAATTTTCTTTCATAAAGTCACTAATTGGGGTCCTTAATTCCATCTACAAAATGCCTTCATAACAGCTTCTTAATTAGTACTTGATAAATACCTGGTATGGCTGGAGCCATCACACAATTAATAACTGGAGACACTGAGGGCCATCTTTGAATTCTACTGGCCACGCATGTACTTGGACATTTTCTTAACAGACACTTTATTACTGCCAGAATTTGCTTGTGCTATATTTTGATATACACAAGACTAGATTTTTTTCCTTGACTATGAATCCCTTGAAGGCAGAAAGCATGCTGTACTTAGTCTGGGCTGCCAGACACATATACCAATCTTTGCGCAATAAATAATTATTTAACAAATTCATGAAAACTCATTACAAAATTTTTTACAGTTTGTATTCCTTTTTATTTACTTAAGGAATTTTATTCCTTTTAGTTTTTAACACTCTACACTACACAGCTTTCTTTTTTTTTATTGTTGTTCAAGTACAGTTGTCTCCATTTCCCCACCACCACTCTCCCCTGCCCCACCCCACCCTCATCCTCAATCCTCCCCTCTTTGGCTTTGTCCATGTGTCCTTTATACATGTTCCTGGATGACCCTTCCCCTTCTTTTTCCCATTATCCCTCTCCCCCTTTCCCTCTGGTTACTGTCAGTTTGTTCTTTTTTCAATGTCTCTGGTTATATTTTGTTTGCTTGTTTGTTTTATTGATTAGCTCATTTCTTAAAAAGAATTATTTTTGTTAGTTAGCTAAAATGTTTGTTTTTGGAGCTCAAACTCATCCTAACATTAGGATTCACAAAGAACAAGAATAATCTCTATTTCAAATATTTGAAATCATCTCAAATATTCTACCTAGGACTGTTTTCCTCTCCAAACCACATATCTCTAAATTCATCAGTCTTTCATCAAAGCATGGTTTTCAATCACCATTACCATCCCATTCACATTTTCTTGGACACTTTAATTTTAGTGCTTACAACTGGAAACAGTGCTCTGGATGCTTTTTGCAATACTGTTGTGATTGCTTTCTTTGCTTTTTTTTCTTTATTACTACAAAGTACAACAGGGTTATCATTAGACTGGGACTCCATTCCTCTATGAAGCAGCTCAAGATGGCAATAACATTTTACAAGTCATGTATAAAAATCTGAGCCAATAAACTACAGTTTAGTTTGCCTTAACTTTTTATTGTATGTGATACTAGCAATTATGGCTTCTTAAAAATAGATGTCTGTAGCGCTGGCTGGTGTGGCTCAGTGGAGTAAGCACCGACCGTCTTGTGAACCAAAGGGTCCTCCTTTCCATTCCCAGCCAAGACACGTGTCTAGGCTGCAGGTCAGGTGCCCAGTAGGGGGCCTGTGAGAGGCAACCACACATTGATTTTTCTCTCTTTCTCCCTCCCTTCATCTCTCTCTAAAAATAAAATAAATAATAAAATCTTTAAAAATAGCTATTTGTACATACAAGATGTATTGACTCTTATTAAATTTCATTATTAAATTTAACCTCTCATTAAAATCCTTTATGAGGTCTTAAGATCCTATTGTGATCATTAGGACATCATTTGTAAACCTTCTCTTTCTTTCTGTTTTTGTTAAAGAAGTGCAGAGCATGCTTTCCCATGATGTGCCACCTTGGCATATTGATTATTGAGATAAAGGTACTTGAGAAACAGTAGTTGCAAGAAAAGCCCTCTGGCCCTCCTTTTTCTTCCTATAAAGCAAAAGGTAAAATTCCCATTTGAAAGACACCCTCCTTGTCCCTAGAGAAAGAAAGATTTTTGTCAACAGAGATGGGGAATCTAAGCTAAGAAACACTCATGTGCATATAACTTTGTTAAATGAACCCCATCTTCCTAGTAGTTTCCCCACAACTTACTATCCCTAGCCCAAATTATTTGTCTTATAAATTCTTTACAAACTTAAAGTTTCTTTGTCAAAGAAAAATAACTAAAAGCTTTCTTCTCTGGCTACTTCTTGGGTCTTTAATCTCCTGTGAAGACTCACATGTACAGGTAAAAATTTAATAAATTTTGTATGTTTTCTTTTTATTATTCTGCCAATTTAATTCATAGACCCAGCTGGAGACCCTGGAAGGGTAGAGGAGAACTTTACCTCCCGTACATCCTCACAGTCCTGTGGTCTGCATGTCATATTCAATCTACATCTCCCACTAACTCATAAACACCACTAACTACCATGTGAACCCAAAGAATACCTAGGAAAATGGTGATTTGACTCTGATGTTGGCGGTAACTCAAGAAGCAGCACTCAGCCAGTTTCCCATATACTTGATTATAGTATAGCCAGAAAGACATTTCCACATTTTTATTACAACACTTCTCTAATCAGCAAATGTCATTTCAACATGCTTGTCAAAAAACAACAGAAAAGGAAACATTTATTGAATATCAGTTTTGACTGGTATTTTATTATGCCTTTGTTGTTCTATTTCTAAGGTTAAACAGATATGGTCTGCTTGCATAAGGTATGTTTTGAGACATAATTAATTTTTAAGTGTGAATATAATCACAAAATGAGAAATTTTTAAGTCATTTGCTTCAGAATTGTTATATAACAAATGTAGACAAATATATTTTAGATACTTTTTCTAATGCATCACATATCATTTTAACTGATTTTTTAAGATTTTATTTTTATTAACTTTTAGAGGAAGAGGAAGGGAAGGAGAGAGGGAGAGAAACATCAATGTGCGGTTGCCTCTCACACGCCCCCTACTGAGGACCTGGCCCGCAACCCAGGCATGTGTCCTGACTGGAAATCGCACTGGTGACCCTTTGGTTTGCAGGCTGGCACTCAGTCCACTGAGCCACACCAGCCAGGCTTTACTGAATTTTAAATAGCCATTGTTTACTAGTTAATGAGAATTTATGCTTCTTCTTACTAACATTCTATTATTACTCATAATTATTACTCATGATTATTTATTAATTGATTGGCTTCACAATCCATTCAGTCATCAATTATGTATTGGAACCTGTTATGAAGTACTCTATGCTAGATAATGATAGTCAATTTAAAAATAAGTAATAGAAGTTTATTTCACATAACTTGAAAATATGATATTAACATTAAAATATCACCAATGTGGGAGAGAAATAATATCCATGTACCCACCTATTTAATAAAATCTTACCAATAATTTACTATATGCCAATGATTTTAATAGGAATTGGAAATAAAGATATACAAACAGTCTGTCCCTTTGAGGCTTTTACAATCTATGTATAACATAAAATCTTCATGTAACTGGTGGCTTTTTAAGTTGTATTATAACCCATTGTATGTGTGATAAATTTGAAGCAAGGAATACAGAAGGTAAAAAGACAATTTAGAGGCTATCGGAATAGTCCAGGCAAAAAAATAATGAGGTTATGGATTTAGATAACTGTAAGAGAATGCATAGTTAGAAGCCAGATGTGTGAGGATTTCTTGGATTAAGTACTCATTGAATGTGAGGAGAAGATGATGAAATAAATCAAATATGCCTCTAGTTAATCACTGTCTATGAGAATGATTCCTTTAACAGAAATACTGGATTTAAGCAGAGAAATTTAATCTTACCTTCCTCTTTAAGATTAAATATCTTTTTAAGATAAATTATTTTTATGAAAAAGATAAGCACTTTGAATGATTTAATTTAAATTGTAGAATATTTTATATCGCCACTAAACGTTTAATTCCCAGGATGCTCCTTTCCGTGTATCAGGGATCCGGACGTCGGAACAGCAGTGCGGCATGATGGCTAAGGGCCAGAGCTCTGGCATCAGATTCCCTGGATTCCAATTCTGCCTCTGCCCTTTACTAGCTGAGCGATGCTGTAAAGTGGAAATGAATATCACTATCACAAATGATTCCCATGAGGAGTAAGTAAATAAATTAATATACTCTAAAACAATGTTGGGACATCATAAACATTCAATATACCCACTCATTAGTCTATCTCTCCGTCTGGACTTGACTGTTGAATGACAGACACAAATATGCAACTGACTACTTGACATCTAGCTTAAACTCAACAGGTACAAAAATTAATTAGTATGATTCCTCTCCATCTTCCTAAAATGAACTTGCTCCTCCCCCTTTGCAGAAGGCTGTACCAGGTGTCAGAAACCTGAAAGTGTCTTTCTATCTATATATACAATTAGCAAACTCTGAAGCTTTTATTTCATCAGTTTGTGATCTGTCCTGTCCTCCCTTCCATGGTATTGTTTCCGTAACACATTAACTCTGCTCTGCAGCATGCCAGGAGACTCACTGGTCTTCAGCTTTCACATACTTCCACTACATACTTGCCTACAGGTTATCTCTAAAATCCAAACGTTATTATGACATTTCCCTGATTAAAAAAAAAAAAAAAAAAAAACTGCTCAAGTTGCCATTTCACAAGGCCCAGAATAAATTGTCAGAGAAAGCTCTTCCACGCCCTCTGCAGGCTTTGGGACCACTGTACACTGTGACGCCACTACCCCAATCATAGGCTCCAGCCACATCACACGACTGATAGTTCTTGGACTGAAACAGGTTGTTGCCAACTTCCCATCTTCGTTTACACAAACCTTGTTGCTGTTAATACTCAATCCCATTTTCTCTTCAGTGCCCTTACCTGTGGAACTCCTGTCGTCTGTACAACCCTCCAGGAGTCGCCCTTTCTCTGAAGTCTGAATGATTACTCCTATCATATGTCTAACACCTATGATGATCCATCTTCTCTGAGGCCCCATTGTAACCTGCACATTTGCCTATTACAGCCCATATAACCCTGACTGAATCTACACATTTAAATACCCATTTCACATCATTAGAAACTAAACCTTAAATTTGTAACTATGTCTGGCACATGGTACACTGACATGCAACACATGTTGAATAAATATTGGACACATGAGAGGACTTTATAATTCATTCAGTAAGAGTGAAGCCATAGTTTTCATAAAAGAAAAGTCAATTCATCAGAATAGAAGAAAGATTGGGAATGGGTTAGGAATTCAGTCACTTATTAGACTTCTAAGATAAAAGTTACAAAGCACAATGCTAGAGAGAAAAACATTCTTATAAAGAAACAAAAAAATGAGTTAGTTTTTCAGTTCAAAATAATTTATTTTGTGATTGACATAAATTCTTACCAAATGTTTTTGCACTAATTAGTCCCTTCACATTTTTATTACTTCTTTCCAAAATAAAAACATTATCAATAGGGTTTTACTTACTCTTATGTTTTTCCTAAACTTAAATTTCTACTAATAAACTCAGCCTAAATGAAAAATCTCATAACTTCCTAACAGATGAACTTTCAAGGTAGAAAAAGCTAGCAATTCAATTCCCTACCCTCTTAATTGTATGTCTTGTTTCATAATGCTTAGAGAATCAAAAACAATTTCAATGAGACCTTTAATTTTGAGACCTTATGTCAATACACTAATTTTTGAAGCACTACTTTTAATTCTTATGAATTTCCAGCAAAATAGTTCATCTTCCTCCTTCCTTTAATGTTGAAACATTTTATTTATATTCCAACTGAGATATTTTAATCAGAGAAAATATAAATGTAATGATATTTGCTGAAAATAGAAAAAATAAAATTATTATTATAGTATTGCAATTCAGAAATAATGTAACAATGTAAGTGCTTCTATTCAAAAATATTCACCTACTCTCGGGTCATTAATGTAGAAAACATCCTTTCAGAACCATGTTAAGCCTTTCTAATATAGAATCTTAATTACCTTTTGACTCTGAGTCAAAATGAACCAAGTTATTTTATAGGTAAACACAGTAAGTATCTTGGTCCTTTTATAAGACAAATAAGTTACTGAAAAATTGGTACCTTTCAAAGTTGATGGCACAGAATTAAATTAAAATACATATATAAATAGTATTAACACACTGTGATTGAATCATTTAAGAAAAATGATAATGTTAATTAAAGTTATACACTACTGGGTTCATCAGGAAATGCCTAGACTGATGTAGGAAGCTTAGAAGATAATTTTTTCCTCTTTAGAAATGAAATTGAAAGTTAGTGGTAGTATTCAAAAGAAAAAAAAACCTCCTATAGGACCAGTGCCTCAATGGTTTGCAAAACAACTGCACCAGATAACAAGGAACAGGTTCACAATAAAGGACAAGTCTAGACCCCATACCCGAATCACTGCTCTAGATGACGCCTTCTTTTTAGTGCTCAGCATCTCAAAAGTTCTCTAAATTTCAGTTTTCTCTTCTCAATCTTCTTCACTTACCATTCTCACCTCAGTCCATTGTAGTCTGGCTTTTCTCTTCTCTGTAATGAAAGACCTCGCTAAAGTCGTAGATAATTTCATATTATGAAACCGTAGAACCTTCCAGCCTCCCATGGTTGAGCACACTTCTCTCCTGAGCTTGAGACATTACGCTCCCCAAGTTTTCTCCTCCAAATCTGGCTACTCCATTTGAGCTTCTTTTTTATGCTACATGTTAACATTTCTTAACACTCAGTCACAGGATGCTTTCTCTTCTCGCTCTGCTCTTTGCCTAGGCAATCTCAACTATAATAACAGCTCCACCAACACCTTACCCTCGTCTACTGTCTCTCTCATAGATGGCACGACCAGTCTTGTTGTCAATTTTTGCTACTCAGCATCTCTAGGTGCTACTCATTCCTTTCCATTTCAGCTCTTGTCAGGAAAGTGCAAGCCACCAGAATATTTTACCCCCACCAATGTAATTTACATCCTAACTTGCATCCCACCTTCTTGTTTTCTCCTGATGACCCCTCTCCATACTGCTGCTACAGTAATCTTTTAAAAAGATAATTACAGTATATGAGCTGCCTGGGGGGCGTAAAATGCAGACAACTGTAACTGAACAACAATAATTATAAACAAACAAACAAATAATAAAAAGGTAATTAATACAGTCACTAACACCTCTTCAAATTTAGAAACACCTTTCCCTTGATATTAGGGTTAGCATAAAGGTGTAACTTGCCCTTTAAGGCAGTATTATCTGGTTCTCACCTTTTTAATTCCATCCCATACCAAGCCCCCTCCTCTGTCTCTTTGCTTCAGCCACACTGCTTTATCTCAGGTCCTTAAATTGAATAGTCCAACTCCTACAAGGCATCTGCAGGACTAACACCTTCCCACACCACTCTTTCACCCAGTTAACTCTTCTTCACTGTTCAGATCTCAGCTCACTAGTCACTTAATAGAGAACTTCTTCTATAACTCCCAGATGCCCCTATGTGTTTGTCTCTGTGGCAAGTTGCAAATATATACAAAGGAATTGTAGGAAATGAAATGAAACATTAAAAATCAATTAATACAGTCCTGGCTTGTGTGGCTCAGTAGACTGAGTGCCAGCCTGTGAACCAAAGGGTTGCTGGTTTGATTCCCAGTCAGGGCACATGCCTGGGTTTCAGGCCAGGCTCCCACTAGGGGGTGCATGAGAGGCAACCACACATTGATGTTTCTCTCCCTGTCTTTCTCCCTCCCTTTCCCTCTCTTTAAAAATAAATAAATACATCTTTAAAGAAATCAATTAATCCACCAATTTGCCAATTCTGCTTTGTTTCACCATGTTGCTCATATTTGTTTGTTTGTTTGTTTGTTTTTAAGTATTTACTTACTTGAAATTGCTAGCTTTGGAGACTCGATTTCTTGAAAAATTAATTTAATCATCTCTTCAACCTGATTTGGAGTAGATCGTGTTGGAAAGCCACCTATCTTGTGTCAGACAATGAATTTGGAAGAAAATCCTCATAGCGATCATGCTTATATGGGTAGTATTTGTCTGCTGCCGGCTAGCTCTGATTGGAGTGCTCTAACCATCTTCCCCCTGTTTGTTAAGTCCATTGAGGAAGACTCTCTGGTAATCGACCAAGCTATGCAAGAACATGCTTTCAATGCTTTTTAAAGTTTTAATTAACAATATAAATTGTATTGCATATTTTACTCTCCATATCTTATGTTATGTGTTTCAGATCCCATAAATTTAAGAAAAAAAATAGTTTTAAAAATAAATAATTTGGATTTTTATCACCAGAAAAATGTCTAATAATTATAACCTAGGAGCAACCTAGGAATTTTTATTTTATTCAGATAATAAAGACCTTTTGGTTACCTTGTATCCCAATGCCTAGGTCAGTGTTAAGCTTAGTATTCAATTTTTCTAAATATTTTTTCTTGTTATGGGTGTGGAATATTTCATGAGAATAGTGTTCTATAGAATATACTCTAGGAATGTTTGGGGAATGTTAGAAGAATACAGAGCATCTTTAGAGTGTTATATGACATAAAAATGTATTACAGTGTAAATCATATTAACAGGCATCTAAGATTATGTCTGAGTCCAAAAAGTATAACCAAAAATTCTAATTCAATCGAACAAGATAATCTCAGAATAGAGCAAGAAGGGGCACTAGGCTATGGGATATTATATTATGAGACAGAAGCAGAAGCTGAATAATGCAGGAGAGAGGAATACAGTCTAGAACAGAGGAAGGTCCATAGCAGCCTAATGGTTTTCATTGACTCCTTAGCTAGGAAGAAACTGGAGAGTATCATAAGCACATGCCTAGATATAACTTTCTCTTGTAATAACTTTTAAGAAACTATATTGAGGATCACAGTCTTCATTGTTCATATTCCTTCACTTACCATCCAGTGATCATTTCATAGTCTTCTTCATGAAGTTCTAAATTGTAAAAACCCATCCACATGTTCTTATATAAAAGCGTCTGGCTTAAGCAGACCATATTGACTATGACAGTCAAAATTCTAGCGTAAGTTATATGCAAAATCAGGCAGACAACATCATCCCTTATGAATTACCACCTGTGTAGACAATTTCAGGGCAATCTGGATATTTCTTTGAAGTGTCTTGTTTCAAAAGAGCTACATCATAGAACTTGTTACAAAACACATGAATAATTGAAAAATATTAATAATAAAATTTTCACCTTCCTTTCTAGTCATGTAATAGGCATTCACATATAATTCACCTATTCTCAAGAGATATTTTTAAGTAATTCAAGCTATTAGCTGTTTATTGTATAACCCCGTAAAGTCATGTTCACTGCACACACACACACACACACACACACACACACAGATGGACATTCAGAAGTGGGTGTTTTGATTTATCGCTAGACTGGAAGAGGACTTGCTTCCATAATATAAAAGAAGAAAGAGCTTCTCAGTTGGTTTTATGAAACTAACACCACCCTCATGCCAAAAGCAGTCAAAAATAATATAATCAAAAAAGGTGTGAGACCAGTATCCCTCATGAATATAAACATAAATAACATAACAAAATATTAGCAAATAGAATTCAGTGATGTATAAAGGAATAACACATCAAGATCAAGGAAAAATAAAAACAATCCAATTACAAAATGTACTAAAGACATAAAAAAAAATTTCACCAAAGATATCTAGATAGAAAATAAGTATAGGAAATAATATTAATTAACTGAGAAATTAGGAAGACATCATTAAAACTACAATGAGCTATCAATGTACACAAATGATAATGTCCTCAAAAGTGTTGTGGCAATATTGATGCTGATAAAAAGGTAGAAAAACTGAATCCTTCATATCTTGCTTGTGGGAATGCAAATAATCACTTTAGAAGATAGCTTTCCAGCTTCTTAGAAAGTTAACATGCACCTACCATATCACCAGTATTTGCACTGTCATATGTCTCAGAGGAATCAAGGCTTACTTTCATGACAAACCTGTGTGTGAATGTTTATAGCAGTTTTGTTCATATTAGCTAAAACCTGGAAACAACTCAGATGACCTTCAACAGGTAAATGGTTAAACAAACCACGCTACATGCATACTGTGAAGTACTGCTAAGCAATAAATACAAGCGGCAGATATAACGACTTGGATGAATCTCCAGAGAATTATGCTGAGTGAAAAAGGCAACCCCCAAAAGTTTGCATACTATACGACTCCATTTACATAACATTCTTGGAATGACAAATTATAGAGAAGAACAGATAAGCAGTTGCCAAGGGTTAAGGAGGTGGTGGAGGTATATGTAGAAACAAATTCACTACACACACACACACACACACACACACACACACACATTCTGATTCACCCAGAACCAGAATAATGTTTTCATTTTATTGCAAGAGGGCCAGGAAAGAATATGTGCAGTACGGAATTATAATAGGCACTATGCCTTTGGTGGTTTCACATTTCTACTCTTTATTCCTTTCTCCCATATCAGAGACCTAAGTTCTCTCTTGGGGTCTACCTTCTAGGGACTATAGGACCTTTCCATAGAAGACTACCACCCAATCTCTTTTAAGGAAAATTTTGTTTATGATAGTTTAAGATGTCAGACATCCCAGGAGTACACTATTTTATACAGGGATATTAAATCTGGATAACACCTGGGAAGCCAAAGAATGCATCCCTGCTGCTGGAATTGCTAGCACCAGCTTGTGTGAGATTACTTGGGACATGTAACCCTATAGGATTTCTTTAAAAATCATACTATCTACAAAGTATTCCATTCTGGAAAATGTGTGGATGAATCATATGAAATGTGTGGCAAAAACATATGAATGGATCAGCACAATCAATTCCCGTCACTGGACAAATCATTCAAATTCATGTCAATGTGATAGTCAGAGTATATGAAGGGACGTAAGAAAAGTAGCATCTATAAGGCAAACCAAATGAGTTTTAGACAACCTGCTAATAAAGGCATTATAAAGCAATCTATTTCACTTAGAAATGATTTTTTCATAGAGAATGCATTAAAGAGAAAAATAAGGCTGAGTTCATCAGTAAAGCTGTTCTTTTCATCAACCAGAGACTAAAATGAGGCCCCCAGGGTCCTACATAAAGGAAGAACATTTTTTTAAAATCATTTATTTCAGCAGAGTTGATTTGAAGTGCTAAATCTCTACTGGCCCAAGGTGGAGCTTTCCTTTGTCAGATAAAATTAAAACTTTGTTTGATCAGCATTATGAAACCTGCCAAACTCCACAGGGATTTGAGACCCATTCAAATCCATGCAGGTGAGAAAGGACCTCTATTGGGGAACTCTGTGAGCTCTCTTTATTTCTTTAACTCTCATTCCAAATAGTAGCTCCACTCTCCTGTTAACTTGATAAAATTATGAAACCAGAGTGAAAAGAGCATTGGAGGAATCTGGCTATTTTCCCAGCTCCCAAAGTACTGCACCTCTCGTCACACCTTTCATTATCTGTTACAGAGGCTGAGGAAGGGATTCTGTGAGATGTTGTCCTAAGGGATCTGACCGTATTTAGTATGCAGGTTATTAAAACTGATCCCTACTAAACAGGAGGAGACATGCCTTGGGACTGACTAGTGAGTGGCATTCAAGTTGTTTAAACTGCTTCAAGCCTTGGGTCTCTGGAAAAAAAGTGTTCTTAATTCAATGAGTTGGAGATGGGCAAGCACAAAAAATGCTTTCATGGCCTTCTAGAAATGTGAAACAAAGAAAAAAACTGTTATGCAGTAGGGTTTAAAATTTAATGACATTTTGAAAACAAAAACCATGAGTTTTTATGTAAGTAAAAATAAGTATACTGCAAGATAACACTGTAAATGCTATACAAATAAAAGAAACACATTTAAATTCAAATAAGCCACCCTTTAACAGACTCCCTTCATTAACCCATTCCTCCTCCCCACATATTCTAGACAGGGAAAGAATCGATTTGTTAAAGATGCTTATAAACTTTCCTCCTAGAATATACATTATACAGAGTGCTTAGGCAAGAATATACATAAGGATAAGTTATAAATTGGAAGGAAGGTTAGGAAGAAGTTAATATAAGGTAAATATCATGAAGAAAAGGTATTAACTTCAAGGGGAAAAAATGAAAACATTTTTGAAATGACATCAACACATTCTGAAACCTATTAACTACCATTCATCCATAAAATAGTAAAGCAATATACTTAGAAATTTGTGGTAAAACTATATTATTGTATGCACCATTTGTGCTACTGGTTTAAATGTTATCTTGAATATTAAACTTAAAAAAATGACAATTTCTCAGTCCTGTAAGAGTGATCATCCCTGTGGATACCCACTATCTTTGAGTAAACATACCAACTTCCTTTACCAAGTTACTTCAGTTTGAATTGAAAAGGTGAAATTTGTGATTTGCTGTTCATCACCTCTCCATTTTCAGCCTTTCTACTCTACCATCCAGAAGGGAAGCCGATGGCAGACACCTAACAGCAGTTTGAAGACTCCAGACAGCAGCCACACAGGAGGAACTGGCTCGAGCCACCAAATTTACCTCTCTCTCTGATTGCACCCACATGATTAGAACACAGTGTGATGGTGACCAATTTTCCACCAACCTCTCTGGAAAATAAGTAAGAAAAAAATTTAATCACTAAGACAATTTACCAACCCTTTCTCATGAAAAAGCATTCATAATACTGTTATTAGAATTAATATTTTTCACAGCTTGTGAAGTCTACTGTCCCTAGCTTGCTTTCAATTCCAAGTGTGGTTCAGTTGGAGTTGGGCATGGTCCTGCAAACCTAAAGGTCACAGGGTTTGATTCCCGGTCAGGGCACATGCTGGGGTTGCAGGTGTGATCCCCAGCCAGCCCCCGGCGGTCCCAAGCAGGAGCATGTTTCCAGGCGTGTCTGGGAGGCATCCAGTCAATGCTCTCTCACATCAATGTTCCTCCCTCCCCTTCTATCTAAAATAAAATTTAAATAAATGACTACCCTTTTGATGTCTTCAAAAATAAAATAATTATATTTTTATTTTCTTCTTATTCTTGTAAATGACAAACATTAGCATTAGGATTCATCATAAAAATCCTGGGAAGTGATATAGAAAGATTTGGGCTCTTTTATATTAAGTAACGATATATTAGAAGGATAATTATTTTTCAAATTTGGTTTGTTTTTATAGATATCCTTTAATAGTTTACAATTTATAAGCTCTATTTTTAACTAAATGAAGTCCCATTTGTTGCAGTCCTAAATCACAATGATCAATTCCAAAAAGGAAGGAATTAAGATACAAATAATTATTTTTTCACAGTATAATCTGTTGAGTTGGCATCTGAGCTCGAACAGTTTCAGCTTGGAAGCAGTTTTCATATAATTTCATGCTCTATGAAAAATCCATTTGGAAGCCATGTGTGACATTTATTATAAATAGTACATTTCCACGTACACCTCTCCATTTTTCCATTTTTCATTAACTGCTGCCTAACATATTTCTGGGAGGGGAAAAGTCTGCCATCAGTCTGAAATCACTAGAATGTGCTTGTTGCAATCATCATTCAGACTCCTGTAATTTTATCTTCTCCATGACACTCTAAAATATATATATTTAAAGAACCTGTTAGAGGTTAGAAGATATGCTTCGTTATGACAGAGGCCTTGTGTTAAGAGCTGGGTTTCTGGACACGCCTTTCACAGTATATTTATGCGTGCACTGAACTGGGAATGTGCTGAACCCTAGGAGTGTGTCTCAAGCTTTGGTCAGGTTAATATGCTGTTTTGATTGCTCCTTAACTGAGACATAATAAAGTTTGAGGGGAAAATATGTATATTGACCAACATGGAGGTTACTTTTCCTTTAAGCAAGACTGAAGAAAAATTAGAATGGTTTTCTTCCATTTCTTATGTTTTTCTTTTATTGATTGCAGAGAGAGGGGAAAGGATGGAGAAAAAGAGGAAGAAAAACATCAGTGTGAGAGATCAGTATTTATTAGTCAGTTGCTTTTTTTTTCCAACTGGGGGCCCAACCCACAACCCAGGTATGTGCCCTGACCAGGAATCGAACCATTGAACTTTAGGTTTGCTGGAAGATACCCAACCAACTAAGCCACACCAGCCAGAGCCCATTTCATATTAATTGTATAATTATAAATATTTATTACTAAAAAAATAGGCAACTATTTATTTATTTATTACTGCCACAACACAACTCTGTAAGAGTATTTTATACTCTGTGTAGGGTTAAATATTAATATAAATACATATGAATCAGTAAGCAATTAATCAGTTTTTCTTGAGGAATAGCTAATACTGGCTAAGCTCCATCCAAATTATAACCTCTATCACCCATGAGTTATACACATTGTTTTTTATAGGGTCTCATAATCTATATGGAAAGCCATTTTGTGTATATATTTGTGTCCAAGTGCTACTGATTGAAACAGCTGAGACTGTGTAGTTAGATCAACAAAAATCCATCACTAGAAATAGAGGAATAAATTATAACTACCAATGGTGCATCAGCAGCTCATTTTTACATACAGTCAAAATTACTGAACTTAACAAAAGAAAGGAAAAAAATATGATGTACCTTTCTCTAAGAATTTAAAATCTGATATAGTATGGGAAATGTGGGAAGGCTGGTTAATCACAAAACTATGTAAAAACAAAAATAACAGAAATATAAAATTCATAGACATTGGTTCTCTGCACAGAGATGGTGACTGGGGCCCCCAAAAGCCATGTTCTCTGGTCTGTTCTGACTCTCCTCTACCTTCACTGGTGACTACATTTCCGAATTTTACCCGTCACAAACATATGACCTATTATACTCATAATTTAGCTTGTATGAGAAGGACATAATTTCACATATTAAGATAGTATGAGAAATGACTTTCAACATATATAGATTATCCCAAGAATGCTTTATTTGTAAGTTTTCAGCATCATGATGATTTTAACTTTGCCTTCAACTTCACAGGTTTAAGTGTGGTTTTTAGAGATTAGTGTACAAGAATAGCACTAGGACCAGGGTGAGATTAATAACAAATTACAATGAGATTACGACCCACTGGTGTATTCACTTCTCAAAGGAGGAGTTTGGAATTATCGATGCTTTTCTCTCTGATACTGAATACGAAGTCTCTGGCTTCTTTCCCAGGCCACGGCAGCATAATGGCAGTAATTGTTAGTTTCTTTTATTTCTGTCTTTATATACATTTTCAGGGTTAAAAGATTTCACTGGGCTTTGTGGCAAAAAAGAAGAGGTTCAGCAACATTCTGAAGCATTTATTGCTAACTCTCATTCATTCCCCACATAGGTATGGAGTTGTCACCACGCAGCAGTTCCTATCATACTGGCACTGTCTGGATAGCTCAGGCTAGAGGTAACACAGACGAATAAACGGCGCCTTGCAAAGTGGTGTTGTGGACACAAAAAGAGATGGGGAAGTGATGCAAAATGATACTGAAACAATTTCAGAGGAGAGTCTAAGATAATCCTGTTATAAATAGAGACATAACTCCCCATAGAAAGGGAGGGAAAGCATGGAATATTTACAGAACTGAAAGTACTCAAAGGGTTCCAGGAGCTCAATGAATTCTGTGAAAGTTTAATTGAATGAGCTACACATTAAGAGCAACCAAGAGCCAAAACTGATAAATTATGGGAAACTTAGTTTAGCTGCATAAACATACTTTTCTATGAGAAAAAGAGGCTAGGTAAATTCCTGACACCTGAACAGCCAAGTGTGATATAGCCAAATAGATGGCTCTTCAGGGAAGTAACTCTAAGATTTCACATTTTTTTTTTAGAATTACTCTTCTTCTATTATTAGAGAGGTGATTGAAATATTTTTATTATATTATTCCATAATTTTTTCTCAATGAAAATAAATAACTTCAATGAAAATTTCAAATTAATAAATTATTTTGCAAGTAATTCATTACTTTATAGTATTTCTTTATTAATATAATGTATTTTTCACCGAACTTATAATATCCTTCATATTAAATTATTCTTGGGATAATTAAAAGTTAGTCTCATGCTAACAGTGCTCGTTAGTGGCTGGAACTGCAGACTGGACACTGAATAAGCAGGGAGAGATGCCGTCATTTTCTCTAACGCACAGAAACAGAGTTTATAGACTGAGAATCCTTATGTTTATACATAGAAACTAAATAATCCCTTTAAAAGCACATTTGTTTAGTGTAATTTAACTTGATGGTGTTTAGCCTTCATGAATATACTACCATACTGAATAACACAAAAATATATTTAGCATAATTTCTTCAAAATCTTGTTTTTTGCACTTCTAATATTTTCTGAGGAATAAAAAGGGCACATTAACTATATTTTAAATCAGAAAAATATCAGGTAAAGGAATCTGCTTTTATATTAATTTCAAAGCTTCAATTTTGGTCCACCAAATATTTAGGTCATGAGAGTTTCTGATCATGACCAAAACAATCCTTTTTTTGTTTGTCCTTTAACTTTTATACCTAGCTGGAGAATTATTGAACTTCCAATTATTTTCCTTATAGGCATTTTCCCTTTATTTTGTTATTTGGCTTACACAAAATTCTAAACTCTTGCTACTGTGTATTATAACAAAATTAGACAAGCAGAACAAAACATAGAAAATCACTGAGATTTGAGAATGACTTTTTGTTCAGTAAATGGATTTCACTGCCAACAAATCAAAATGAAGAATGATGATTTTTCTGGGACATTTAAAAGACTAAGTACCCACAGTGTAAAGTTAAAACTGGCAAAGTGGAGAATGACTAATATGATTTATGACACATACCCTAAAGCACAGAAGACTTGTGATGTAAAAATAGAGAATTCACATATCTAAGAATAAAAAGTCTCTAACCAATAGCTGGCTTGCAAAGATATAGAATGCATCACACAGCAACCAACAACTTATTCAGATTTCTCAAGTTCATGAGCTCATAAATTAAATGTATTCATTAGGAAATATTAATTAAATAATGCTGATAGGTAAAATTAAATGCAGCAACATATAAGTTGCCCAAGGATTTTTAAAAAAGCATTGACTGACAAGATTGGTGCATTCACAGCTAAAGAAAACACCAGTAAAATGAAAAGAGAACCAATTGTATGGGAAAACATATTTGCTAATGATACCTCGGACAACAGTTTGATCTCCAAAATATTTAAAGAATGCACACAACTCCACTCCAGGAAGACAACCAACTCAATTAAAAAAATGGGTGAAGGACTTGGACACTTCTCCAAGGAGGACATACAGACGATCCCAGAGACACATGAAAGGATACTCAGCATCACTAGCCATCAGAGAGATGCAAATTACAACCACAAGGAGATACCACTTCATACCAGTCAGAGTGTCCATCATAAACAAATCAACAAACAACAAGTGTTGGAGAGGATGTGGAGAAAAGGGAACCCTAATACATTGTTGGTAGGAATGAAGACTGGTGCAACCACTATGGAAAATAGTATGGGATTTCCTCAGAAAACTGAAAATGGAACTGCCTTTTGACCCTGCAATTCCACTGCTGGGATTATACTCTAAGAATCCTGAAACACCATTCCAAAAGAACCTATGCACCCGAATGCTCATAGCAGCACAATTTACAACAGCCAAGTGCTGGAAGCAGCCTAAGTGCCCATTGGTAAATGAATGGATCACAAAACTGTGGTACATATACACAATGGAACACCATGCAGCAGAAAGAAAGCAGGAGCTCCTACCCTTCATGACAGCATGGATGGAACTGGAAAGCATTATGCTAAGTGAAGTAAGCCAGGTGGTGAAAGACAATTACCATATGATCTCACCTATAAGTGAAACCTAATCAACAAAACAAAAAAAGCAAGCAAAATATAACCAAAGACATCGAAATAAAGAACAAACTTACAGTAACCAAACTGAAAAACTGTCAGAATCTTACAGTAACAATAACAAACGGACAGGGGAGGGGATAACAGGGGGAAAAAGGGTGAAGGGTCATCTAGGAAGATGTATAAAGGACCCATGGACAAAGCCATAGGAGGGTATGACTGAGGGTGGGAGGTGGGGATGGGTGGGGTGGAAGGAACTGGTGGGGGGAAAATGGAGACACCTGTACTTGAACAATGAAAAAAAAAACAAGCATTGATTAATGGCTGCTAGAATTAGATGACGGAGAGTAAGGTAAAATTTGTGCTAAGATCAAAATCTTTTATCTTTCTTTTTAATTCCATCACTGAGTTCCTGAAGCCAAGACACCAGATTCTGTGAAAGGAGGGAGTGGACTGAAATCCAAGAGCATCATTAGATCAGACCAGCTTTTTGGTTATCCAATGCATTTTTTAATATGAAGGAGGTGATCTAGAACTTAAAGCAGAACCCAGCTAGCTCTCCTTCAGTTTAAAATGTGCACACAGCCAGGATTTTTACTGCTGAATGTAGTAGGCTCAAAAAGCCAGTCTGTGTCCTGAAGAAGTCTGTGAATAATGTGCATGCAAAGGGAAACAAAGTAAATATAAATTGTCCATGACCTATATTCCTCCCTCTTTTAGAGCTGTGCAAAAGAAATGACATTATCATTTGTGACCATGTCTTCCATAAAAATTCCCACCCAAATAAGGATTAGTGTCAAAGCAAAAGTGACCACGACTCTTTTATATGGACAAATATAAAAATTTTAATTTGGGGCATTGATTTGGAATGTGAAGTAACCTGACACAATTTGAGTTAGTTTACTTTTTAAATAACAGTATTAATAAAAGTCCTGATGAACAACAAAGTGTAGTAGAAATAATAGTAGTACTAATGGGAGCCCTAACTTTTAATCTGAACTCTAACATTTTCTAGATGTGTGAATTTAACAGAGTTACTTAAATGTTTTATTTTCATTAACCCTAGAGAATGGTGTATGTTAAGCTATCAGTAATGTTATAGGCCATTCTGTCAACATTTTAAAAACCAATTCCTTTGTCTAGCATTCAAGGGTCTGCATCAGTCTGCAAATAAAGAATATACTTTAGATTGCTTAAGAAACATGTAACTCATATCTAGAAAAACCAACTGCTTTAAGAGAGCTTTGCATGGTGAGATTAACCCAGCAGAGGGAAAGGCAATGCTGACGCTGCCCCTGCTCCTCTGCTTTTGCTGCAAGTGTCCTCATCCCTGACAGGCTAGAAGGAATGGGAGGAGAACTTGATTGGCAGGTCAGAAGGTAGCTTGGAAACCTATCCATTGTCAGTGCTACCTGTTAACTTGTCAATTCTCAGTGCCAATCTTATTTTCTAAATGGCACATTTCTCTATACATTCAGGTAAAAATACAACTGGAAACTTAACTTGACCTAAACTTTGCACCATACTAGAAGAGATTGAAACGGAAACTAATGGCCTCATTTTTACCCTCCCTCACGAAAGAAAAACTAAAGAAAAGCTACATCCTCAAACAAATGAGACAGGAAAGTGTGAAATCATGACTTGTTGCTTAATGCTTCTCGGGGGTGTTATTCTGAATTCAGTAGAGCTGCCTCTGCAGAAGGAATGCAGATACACTTTTTGAGTTTTCAATCAAATCCTCTCAGGCAATTCTAATGGAGTCCCACTGAGTCCTTAGTCCAAGCCAGGATTTTGAATTTCAATTTGAAAGTAGCTCTAAAATATTTTCTTTGTGTTATTTTTTTTTTTGCAGAAAAAAACAATGCTGGGGCTCCTGATGCAGCAGATGGTTATTAGAAGATATTACTATGTTATGAGTAAACTAATTTGTTTCATTATAAACACTGATTCAAGGCATGTTTTTTTATATTTTTAAAGAATATAAATCAACGGAATTCATCTTATTAAAAATGTTTGTTTAATACAGAAGTGCTTTTGTATTTATAGCCATAAGATGATATTGAAATCATAGGAAACAAGAGGAACCTATTTATATCACAGGAGGCTGCAAATAAACCATGGCATAAAAATAGTTCAATGGGATATTAAAAAGAGATTTGGCAATTCCTTTGTCTAGCATTCAAGGATCTACACATTTGTTTTTATCTGCAGCAACCTCTTATGGCAAATGGAAAACCTTGCTTTTCCCATCACAAAACAAGTCCATCCACATCTCTGTCCCTTTGTCAGAATGGTCCCTGCCGGAGTTCTTACTGCTTACACTTCTATGTCCTGCCCCAGGATAAAGTAATTTAAATGTATTAATTATCCATATCAAATTAGACTTTTTGAAATTATAAATGTTATTTATTATTTTTTGAAAAAATAAACACCTTTTTGTTCTATAACTAGAAAGTTTAGTTTGGGACCTGCCTCCTACTCAAAGGTTCCATCTTGAATTACCATCAGCAGATCAAGGCATGTCTGGCCACCTGAAGGAAGAAGCCTGTCAGTGACCTGTTTGCCAGAAGAATTGAAAGAACCATCCCCAGGGAAAGAGGTTTATAGCAGAAGTCTGACTAAGTAATGATCAGAGTCAAGCAGGCTAAGTGCTCATGTTTGCCCTGAGCTGAACTCCCTGTGAACTAGAATCTTGGATCTTGCAAATGGGCTCTGACTAAAAACTGACTCTGAAGAGTGGTGATACATTTGGCATCTTTAAAAGAATGATACAGAAAAGGAGAAAAAGCCATCTCCCAAGTGTTGCAGAGACCTCTATTCAGTTTTGACTCCCTGAAGGCATAATGCACCAGTGATGAGACCAGGGAAAGTAGCAGCAATGGCATTTTGGGTGACAGTACCCAGTGAATGAAGGTGAAACCCTACCAGAGCCCAGAAAATCAGCCAGCTCCAGAGCAGTCTGCAAGCACATACAGGACAATCCCTGAGGACACTTACAATTCTTGATGGGGCTTGTGTAGCACCAGGACCTATGTTAGTTAGTATGTAAGACAAGAAAGAACTAGAAAAACAACATTTCATAGGTTTCTTTATGGAAAGGGGAGGTAACACCTGATGTGCCTAACCTAAAAGATTCTTGTGAGGATAACATAAGAAATTATGTACCAAAGTGATTTGCAATAGAAAATCATAATAACTACTTCATGATCCATCAAATTTAAAAAAAAAGGAAGGAAGGAAAGGAGGCAGGAGAAAAAAAGTAAAATGAAGCTATTTATTCACATGATTGTCATCATACTTTCAAGACATTTGTCAGATTCCCCGTAAAGTTTTTCTAGGGATGCTAGTCCATGCTGACCATACTGTCTCTAACCTTTTCCCTACTTAGTGTCGTGTCCTTCAACCAGTGGTGTACACACAACTGTGCTCAAACCTAATCATCTGGACAATAGAACGTATTATATATGGACAACTAGTATCCTCTCAGTTTCGCATTTTAGAGCTTTGAACAGTGGCAATGCCTAGTAAAGAACTACAATTAACTATCACACCCTTACCTACACCCTCTTAATGAAGGCTTTGGGAGATACAGTCAAAAGACAACTAAAACTGGAGTAAAAGGAAAGGAATTTTCAAATCTCAGCATTGACATTTAGTAAGTATGTGACTTTGGCCACATTACTCTGCCTCTCTGCGCCACTTCTTATCTGCCAATGGAGAGCATAGGCTGTGCTGGAATGTTGAGCAGATTAAGTAAGATGTAGAAAAAGAATGCATCGTGTATAATAGATAATATGTGTTAGGTAAATTTACATTTAACAAAAATTTAAACTAATATTCTTTAAGAGTATGTAAGCCAAATATGTCGCAAAAGACAAATGGTATCAGAATACAGCCCACTTCCAGTTGACAATTTACCCTACAACAGTGTATTTAAAACTGGATCTCTGTAAGTGCAGCGAGAGCTGGGCCTGCCTGCATAGATAGATAAACATGGCTCACTCATGCACTTGTCCCTGTGGATGAGTTTTGTGTCCTCATATATGACCTTACTGTGGGCAACCGATAGCTTACACTTTCATGTATCATTTGATAGGTGGCAGAACACTGGGGGCAGAAGATTTTCAATACTATTAATTGATTTGTTAAAGAATGCAATGCAACTGACCAGGAATAGAAAAATTAGAATCCACAAGCAGTAAACTCAGTCATTAGAAGATCCAGCTAGTTTATATTTAATTTCCTTGGTTATGTTTTAATTTGTCCTTTTTCTCTTTTAATATGGACATAGACTAAAATTTTAACCCAGTGTTACCATGTGATAAAAATAACCATTAGTGATGTCTTTTTAAATGAAGGGAAAAATAAATTAAAGGAAAATTATATCTATTTCAAAGAAAAAATATAAGACAGCTATAACACGTCCGTGTGTATACAGTTTTCAATTTAATTCTAAATAACATTGTTTCTTTAAAGACAAAAACTTGAGAAGTTTAGCTTTTCATGTTCTCCAGGATAAAGGACCATTTCAAAAGAGATCTCTCTTAGGGTTAGGATTTGGGTTAGTGTTTAATTGAGCATTAGGATCAGGCTGAAATGGGAATTTCCTGTGTACTTACAATAATATTTTCTCCAGCTCCTGTCTTACCATATTCTAGCTCCTCTACTGTTCTATATTTCTCTAAGTAAAAGGAATACAGTCTCTTTCTTCAGTAAAACATTTCCAAGATTCTTCCTAAAATCTTCCCTTGCTAATCAAAATGAAATGTAGTTCCAAAAAGGTTGCTTTTTTTCTTTATTGATTTTAGAACTGCTATTCATTTATTAAAGTTCTACATAGATGAATATATTTCTTTAACTATCGTTTGTTAAATTCTTGAGTCACAAATATTCAGTCAAAATCTCATTCTGTCTTAGAGAGTTTCTGCTTCCGGGCCTCACACTACCTAAGCAGACATACTTATTTACACTACGTTGTCTAACGCACCTCCTCCCCAGGTCAGCGGCTGCTCTTCATTCTGAGCCCTGTAATCATTGTGCTGACCTGCATATCTGGGTCTTATCCCTTCAAAATTGATCTTTTTTCAACTTTATACATTTTATACTTTTTCCCAGATTTAAGTATTCCCAGCCCCCAGCTCCTGCTGTAGTGAGAGCCCTAGGGAGAAAATGTGACTGTGATGCACAGTGGTGCCTGATCCAGGCTTTGGCTTGTGACCTGTGACATGATCTGTTGTGCAAATGAGCAGCAATAATAAGAAGTTCCTTCTCCATATGTGAATGGAGAAATATTACAAGAAGCTGGATCACAGAAGGAGGAAATTAAAGAATGCAAGCACCAGAAGCAGAGGATTGAGGATTTGACAGGTGAAAAGAAAAGGGAAGAAAATATGAATAAGGAAAAGCTCAGAGTAAAGGACAACAAATAAGCAAAAAGAGAGAGAAAGAAGAGTCTGGTGGAAATGTGTGTGTCATGGGAGCACTAAAAGGAACTGGGCTATGCATGTGCAGCACTAGAGTTAACAGCCGAAGAATGCTTCTATTTTGACTCCTCCTACCTTGTCTGGCTCCTCCAGGATCTGTGCTTCCCTTGGGCATTGCATGTGTATGTGATTAGGTACTTCTCACCAGCCTTTAATTCATTTGATTACTTACCAGCAGATCATAAGCATCTTGAGCTCGAGGCCGTGTCTGTGTGTGTGTGTGTGTGTGTGTGTGTGTGTGTGTGTGTGTCTATCCTCTCCCCTCTCTCTTCTTTTCACCCCAATACCTAGCACTAAACAATATTTGGGACTTAGTAAATGCTTACTGATTGATTTAAAATAATTGTCAGGCCCTATAAATTAATCTTTATTTAGAAATACAAAAGTAATGATTCTAAGTCTTGTTATTTCCCTTTATAAAGTAACAAGAAATGTAATTTAACTTCTAACATGTTTATCTCTTCCTTTTTGTCATTATTATTAAGTGTCAGCAATAATAACTCACAGCATAGCTGGAGCCAAGTAACAGAGGAGTTTAATCCATATGTATTTAAGTTTGATAAACAAGAATTTGTCAAAACTTTTTTATACCAAGAAAAATTATGTTTCCTCAAGAAGGTAAAAGCAACAGAAGAGAATAATATTCCTTATACTATTATCTTTTCTCACTGCCTATTCTTTCAAATGGAAGAATGCCAAATACAAGTTCAGAATTTTATTTTATTTTTTCACTCCCCCCCCACACCAGCATAAGTAATATAAAATGAGTCAAATGTATTGGTCACAGGAAGATTTAGGGATAATCTTGAAATTTGAAGACAGTTGTTACTTTTCAGCCTCCTCTTTTTTCAACGAAATATCACTAACCTCTTTGGAGTTTTCAGACAAGTCATATTTTCATCCCTTTTATAACTGTGGTTGATCTTTTCTGAACCAGCCAATTTCTCCACATCCTTCCCAGGTAATATTCACAACTTTACAATGGCTTGTGCTTAATGGCAGAGTGAGCCAAAGGAATCAAAGATTTATTTGGCTCTTTTTGGCTTGTATTCTAACAGTGACAGAATGTTCTGGCTTATAGACAAGAGGAAGCAATAAATATAGCATATCTGACCTTCAGGAAAGTTTTCAATTTTATTATGAATACCATTTTATTCAGCAAGCCAGAAAGCTAATTATCTTCATTACATACTGGATAGGGTCTCATAAGGCCTCACCCTTTCAATTCTAATTTTTATAATCTTGAACCAAAGAGAGTGGGCCCTTTTACCAATTTCCAAATCTATGGAGACAGTCAGATTGACGTCCCTTTCAGTGTGCTCCTAAAGTAAACCTCTTAGAGCATGGAATCTTCTCCCTTACCTGTGGATGAACCAGAATGCACTTCTCCAAACCAAACCTTTCTGCTACTCTTCCTTATACTAAAATAATATCTTCACAGGTTTCACATAGATTTTACCCAAAGTAATAACAGAGGGAAAGCAGAGAATAAAAGAAGAGAAATCATTGAGGAAATTTCAAAACCACAAAGGTAAATTCTTAGTATCCCTAAAAATTAAATTGACAATTTAAAATCATAATTTAAGTACTATAAATTTTAGTTATTATCTTGATAAAAACAGTCCCTTTGGATATCACAATCCAAGATAAACTACTAAGAAGCGACACACAGGAGGTATTAAACAGTGATTCAGTACACCAGGCTAATGTGATTTTGAACTTGTGAACATTAGGCAAGATACTCAATTTTCTAGGCTTCATTCTTTCTTTCAGACAACATACACTGAGTACCCAATGTGCTATGTAGTCTCCTAAGACCTTGACTTCCTCAACTTGATACAATGAAGAAGTTAACTTTGATGACTCTAAACTGCTTTCCACCTTGAAACATGTATGCTTTCTGGCACTATCAATACCAGAGGGCAAAGAAATTGTGCTTGGTTACACCTTATATCTCCATTTCTTTCCTGAGCATTTTTCCCTGATCCCATTCTCAGGTATTTCACTTTGCAATAATCATGAACTCTCAAGTGAATTTAATTCCCCTATATTCTTAGTTAATTGTTTCTTTTCAATTAAAAAGAGAGATGATGTGCCCTATAGCATAACCCATTCCAACTCTTTCCAGTAATATTCTGGCAAGAGTCAAAACAGTTTACATTTTCTCATTTTAAATATCTATTGATTGAAGGTCTTTCTTGAAAGCTTCATGAGGGCAAGAGCTAGGTCTTACACCTTTTTATAGCTCCCTCAATGGATTAGCAGTGTCCATTGTCCTTTGGCCTTACTCACCGATTTAGGACAGGGCAGGTTTTGAACTCAGGCTTCTGAGCCCCGAATTCATTCTTGGACCACTGCCTTAAGGGTGGAGTTGGCCCAGGTTTCCACCAGTTAATTTAGTCAATAAATGTTATTATTTATAGATATAGTCATACCCATTTGTCCTGTTATGTGCTGCTTAATAAAATGAAACTTTTTGAAATTAGTAGAACATGGATTTTATTTGCATGCAACATGGAGCTCATAGTATAAATACAATTAGAATCAAAAGCATAACTTTTTAACTCACAAAAGTGCAAATGCAATGATGGAGATTATTTAGCAAGTTGAAATTAGACACTATTGTCAGTCCATTTGTCTTTGTTTTCAAAGGATGAGTTTAGGATCATGCAAAAAATGTATATTATACCCTTTTGATGCACTGATATTACATATAATTGATTTGTACAATATAAATCAATACTGTAAATAAAGCAAATACGTTCTATTTCAAAAAAAGATGATAGATAGCAATTCCCAGATGTGTTTAAGTTTCCTGCACTTTGTAATTTTTATAGCAGGATGAATGAGCATGATAACAGATGCCAGAGAACATTAAGACTTTATGGGCATGGAAGCAGGAGGACTCCACATATAACATGAAATAAAATAAATCATGGATTTTAAAATTATTTACTACTCATATTATTTCTTCATAACTACGTTTCTACATATTTATCCTGAAATGGAGCTTTTATGAAGTTTCAGTCTTGGATTTCACCAAAACCAAGAATGGCAATAATGATGAACCCTGTCATGTTTTAATATAGATCATTGAGGCCAACAAAATGATCAGAAGGGGATGAAATAAGAGGAACATGGTATCTTAGTAATCTGCTGTAAAATGGATTCCTAAATCAAAGGCCCAAAATTGAAAAGTCAAACCTGTGTGTGTGTAGATACAGAGAGTGGGCACAGGGATGAAGGAGAAGGAGAGGCAGAACTGGGAAAAGTGAAAGTGGAGGGTATGCTTCAAACAGTGAGATTTGGCCTGGAGGCTCATTTGTGAAAGTTAAACTAGAGGTAAAAGGCAATGACAGCAATCACTGTTATCTTTAACAGCTCAGCACTCATTCAAAGGCACAGAAAGTACTTAATGCTTTACATGCCAGAAAAACATGCAGAAGTTATTAAATTCAGAATTTGTGTATATATAAAATATATATAAACAATTTATATTTCAGAACATATAAACCAAATATGGATTTTGCAGTATAAGAAAATATAATGAAAAATAGATCTAAAAACAATTAAATAACATAACATGACTTTGTAAACCAAACTCTTTCTCTCTATATATATGATAATATATAGTATATATTATATATATAAATATAATGTATAATATGTGTAATATTACATAGTAAAAGAGGGATTATGTCATATATATTTAACCAGTGCTTTCATCATCATTGATATATGCTAGTATCATAGTACATAATGTTAGCTGTTACTTTAAACACAGAAGCAATACCATTTAATTCATTCCAGCTAAAAAATTAGAGGTATAAACATGAATATATGACTTCACCATGGTGAGCCTCCATAAAGGAGGCCATACATGTTAAGTCCTCAGAGGAACACTGAGCACAGATTTAGGGCCCAACAAATTGTAATTATATTTACTAGGAGTATGGCCTCATATTTTTTTTTGTATTTTTACATACTTTTCATATTTGTATACACAAACTTGTATCACCCAATTTTTACTTGTTAATCACAGGCTTATGTTGAAGACAAGATAGACTCACTTCACTAATTCAGTAGGAACCTCTGTGTAAATATTGTATTAAATACTAAGAAAAGTCTCTAACCATCCAAAATATAGCATTGTTGATCTACATTATTTGCAAATTCTGTGTTTTTCAGTAGTCCTACTTGCTAAAATTTGTAACCCCAAAACCAATCTACCACTTTAGAGTTCACTCATGAACACACGCAAAGGAGTGAAACATTCAAGCCACCTGACGTCCACATTCCCAGCTGCAGGCAACCTCCGCCTGCTGATTTCCGGTCTCACAGTGCTGTTGGGTGTCCTTTTGGAAGTCTGTTTAGTGTCCTGTTTTCAAACTTTCCATTGGCTGTTTTGTTGGCTATTTTTCTGTTTATAATGGCCCCCAAGTGTGGTGCTGAAGTGCTGTCCAGTGTTCACCAGAGTAAGAAGGCTGTGATGTGCTTCATAGGAAAATCATCTGTGCTGGATAAGCTTTATTCAGTCATGTATTATAGCACTATTGGCCTTGAAATATATATATATATATACTATATTGATTATTATTGAATAATAATAATAAAGTTGATGAAAATGGCACAGAAAAGTAAGAATTGGCTAAATGTAATGGTCAGTTAGCTCTTCAAGGAGACTTTGGAAATAAGCCAGATGTAATTTGGGGTGCCTGGGTCTGGAAAACTTGATGGTTAGTGATGTGGTGAGACCATTTTATCATAAAGTTCACAAAAACAGTAGTTACTTTTCCACTAGAGCCAATTTATGTATCAACAGGGAACAAGGTAAAAATCAGAACTGTGGCCATTAACTTAATAAAAAATAGTCTTACCATTCTCCTAAAATGTGTGCCTCCCAAATCTGACCACAGTTTCCACTGATTTATTCAATATTTATTAAATACTCATTAATCTGTGTAAGCATTGGAAGTCTGAGGTAAAAGGTGAAAAGAAACTGTTGTTGTTGACTTGGAGCCCACAATTCCAAGGCTTTCTAGTTAGAAAGACAATAGCATAATCTCAAGTGCTCACAGAGGCATGCTGAAAAAACGGGTAATTTTTTTTCCCAGTTGCAGCAGAAATAGAGTGGGAGTGTGTCCTGACAGAAACTGATAATTGGATCCTTAGGCATGTGGGTCAATGTCAGTTTAAGATTGTAGTGGTACTTTTGAAACTCCAAGTAGTGATTCCCAAATTCTAAAGTAAATGTGAACCCCCTGGGGACATTGTGCAAAATGCAAATTCTGAAACAGCAGCTGTGGGGTAAGACCTGAGACTTGTGCTTTTGCAACCAGCTCCCAGGTGTCGTCAATGTTACATATTGACAAACTACAGCTTAAGTAGCAATATGTTACTGTAAAAAAAAAAAAAACCAACCTAGGGACCTTGAAAAACTATTGGTTTTTGAGTCCTAACCCTAGATATTATTGAAGAGAAAAGAAATTTTCTCTACCCTTTTAGATTCTTCTGGGTGATCTAGTAAGTAAATTGACATGTGACAATTAATAGGAGAGAAAAATGTAATTTCCTACATAACAGGACCTCTACAGCAATATGAGGTCCATAAGTAAGCAGGCAATTAAGGCTTACGTGCTCTTCTGAGCTAAGAAAAACAGGGTAGGGGTGTGGGACTTCAAATGAAAACAAGGAAATTCACAGAACATAGTGCAAAATAATATACATCAAGGAAAAATCAAAATTAGATCCAAGGTGATGGAGGAGCAAGTGGCAGTCACACCAACCTCCTCCCAGGACCAATCTGGAATTACAACTAAATTGTTGAAAAATCACCCAGAACAAACAACTGAACAATAGTGTGAGAGAAGCCTTATAAACTGGGACAGACAGAATAATCATCTTTAGCACTAACTTACTGGTAAGGAGTGTGCTGGAGACTTGAGAAGGCTGGCTGGGGGCCCACAGGCCACAGCGCCAGAAGGATAATTAAACACCTGGTTGGATCCTCCTGAGAAGTGTGTGGTCTAAACTCTAAACTGGGACCCCAGGGTAGAGCAGCAGAGCCCAAAAAGTACATAGATAACATCCAATAGTGAAAAGCAGCAGGGTTGCTCTCTGCCAGAGATGGATGGCTAGAGACTCAAAGAGCCATTTAAAGGACCAACATATAAATTTTCATATGCAGCCACTTACCCTGATCTCCGGCAAAGGCGGGGACAGAGTGGACTAGATACACTTGAGGAGAGACTGGGGGCAGAGGCTTTGAGGAGATAACTGAGAGAGCAGCTGCCAGGATCCCAGTGCTGAGTCATCCCCCTTACTGCAGCAGCCATCCTGCTCAGGCAGACCACTCCCCCCCAAGAGGCAGCCTCCTAAGGGAAGCAAAAGCCCTGCCCCCCCCCAAATACTCTGCCCCACCTGCAGTGCTTGAGTACACACAAGGGAGCTCTGATAAGGCTAGCAGCTGACTTCTCAACAAAAAAGTTACAAGACAGAATGGAACGGCAACAAATATTCCAAGCAATGCAAAGCAAAGGCCTGCAACCAAGACTCCTCTACCCAGCAAGGCTCTCAATTAAAATGGAAGGTGAAATAAGAAGTTTCCCAGACAAAACAAGGCTAAAAGAATATACCTCCACCAAACCAGAATTGCAAGATATGCTAAAGGGACTGCTTTAAGATGATGAAAAAGAATGAGAAAGAGAGGGACACAGGTAAAAAGGGGGAAAATGAATAAGTACCTATCAATAGTAACCTTAAATGTAAATGGATTAAATGCTCCAATCAAATGACATATGGTAGGTGAATCAATAAGAACACATGAGCCGCATATATGCTGCCTACAAGAGACCCACCTCAGAATAAAAGACCTACACAGACTGAAAGTGAAGAGTTGGAAAAAATATTCAAAGCAAATGGACAGAAAAAAAGCTGGGGTAGCAATGCTCATATCAGACAAAGTAGACTTCAAAACAAAGGCCATAAAAAGAGACACAGAAAAACACTTTATAATACTCAAAGGAAGAATCCATCAAGAAGACATGAATATTGTAAACATATATGCACCCAACATAGGAGCACCTAATGTAAAAGGGAAATCTTGTAGGACTTCAAGAAAGAAACAGGCAACAACACACTTATAGTCAGGGATTTTAACACCCACTGTCAACAATAGACAGATCTTCCAAATAAAATATCAACAAGGATATTGTGGAACTGAAAAACCACTAGAGCAAATAGACTTAACTGATATATACAAAACCTTCCATCCCAAAGAAACAAAATACACATTTTTTCAAATGTACATGGAATATTTTCAAAGATAGACAACATAATATGACACAAAAGCCTCAACAAATTCAAGAAAACTGAAATAATATCAAGCCTTTTCTTAGACTATAGGCCTGGATCTAATAAACCAACCTCAAGAAAAAAACTAAAAAGCATTCAAACTCATGGAGATTGAATAGCATGCTATTAAACAATGAATAGCTTAATAATGAGATCAAGGAGAAATCGAAAAGTTCCTGGAAACAAATGAAAATAAACACACAACAGTCCCAAACCTATGGGATACAACCAAAGAAGTATTGAGAAGAAGTTCATAGTGATACAGGCCTACCTAAGACAGAGAGAAACATTTCAAATAAACAACCTAACCCAACATCTGCAAGAACTGGAGGAACAACAACAAGCAAAGCCCAGAGCAAGTACAAGGAAGGAAATAACCAAAGTCTGACCAGAATTAAATGACATAGAGACTAAAAGAACAATTCAAAGGATCAATAAATCCAAGAGCTGGTTCTTTAAAAAGGCAAACAAAATCAACAAGCCTTAACCAGACTCATCAAGAAAAGAAGGGAGAGGACCAAATAAATAAAATCAGAAATGAAAGAGGAGAAATGACAACTGATACCACAGAAACACAAAGGATTGTAGGAAATTACTACGAAGAACAACATGCCAAGAAATTTGAAAACCTGGGTGAAATGGACGAATTTCTAAAAACATATGATCTTCCAAAACTAAATCAAGAAGAAACAGGAAGCCTGAATGGACTGATAACAGCTAGTGAAATGGAAGCAGAATCAAAAAAACTCATGGCACACAAAAGCCCTGGACCAGACAATTTCAAAGGAAAACTTGACAAAGCTATTAAGGAAGAGCTAACCCCTATCATTCTCAAACTATTCTAAAACTCCGAGAAGAGGGACGACTCCAAAACTCTTTTTATGAGGCCAGCATCATCTTAAATCCAAAACCAGATAAAGACTCAACAAAGAAAAAAACCCACAGGCCAATATCGTTGATGAACATAAATACTAAAATCCTCAACAAAATATTGGCAAACTTCATCCAGCAATACATTAAAAAGATCATACACCATGATCAAGTGGGATTCATCCCAGGGATGTAAGAATGGTACAATATTCACAAATCACTAAATATAATACACCATATAAACAAAAGGAAAGACAAAAATCACATTATCACATCAGCAAATGCAGAAAAAGCATTTGATAAGGTACAGCACCCATTTATGATGACAAACACTCAGCAAACTGGGAATAGAGAAAGCATTCCTCAACCTAATAAAGGCCATATATAAGAGACTTACAGCCAACATCATATTCAATGGCCAAAAACTAAAATCCTTCCCATTAAGATGAGGAACAACACAAGGATGTCTGCTTTCACCACTTCTATTCAACATAGTATTGGAAGTCCGAGCCATAGCAATCAGTCAAGAAAAAGAAATAAAAAGCATCGAAATTGGAAAATGAAGTGAAACTGTCATTGTTTGCAGATGACATGATAGTGTACATAGAAAGCCCTATAAGTGCTCACTTTGGCAGCACATATACTAAAACTAGAATGATACAGAGAATAATAGCATGGCCCCTGCAACAAGAATGACACACAAATTTGTGAGGCATTCTCTACTTTTTGATAGCCCCATATTTTTCTTTTTTATATTTTTAAATTAAATTTTATTGATTATGCTAAAAAAAGAAAATCCTATAGACTCCACCAAAAAACTATTCAATCTGATAAGTGAATTTAGCAAAACAGAGGAATACAAAGTTAATATTAAAAAATTGAAGGCATTTTTGTATACCAACAAAGAAATATCAGAAATAGAAATTAGAAAAAAGTTTCATTTGCTATAGGAACAAGAAAAATAAAGTACCTAGGAATAAACCTAACCAAAGGAGGTAAAAGACCTGTGTTTGGAAAACTATAGAACACTGAATAAAGAAATTAAAGAAGACACAAATGAATGAAAGCATATACCATGTTCATAGATTGAAAGAATCAACATCATCAAAATGTCCATACTACCCAAAGCAATTTACAGATTCAATGCAATCCCTATCAAAATACCAATGACATATTTCCCAGATATAGACAAAACATTGCAAAACTTATATGGAAGCATAAATGACCCCAAATAGCCTCATCAATTTTGAGGAAGAAATCAGAGTAGGAAGGATCGCAATACCTGACATTAAACTACATTCCAAGGCCACTGTAATCAAAACAGTCTGGTACTAGCATAAGAACATACGAATAAATCAATGGAACAGAGTAGAGAGCCCAGAAATAAACCCATGTCTCTATGGGCAACTAATATTTGACAAAGGGGGCAGAAGCATAAAATGGAGTAAAAATAGCCACTTCAACAAATGGTGTTGGGAGATCTGGACAGGTACATGAAAAAAAAATGAAATTTGACCACCAACTTACACCATACACAAAAATGAACTCAAGATGGACAAAAGACTTAAATATAAGTCATGATACCAAAAAAGTCCAGAGGAGAACATAGGGTGGAAATTTTCAAACATTCTGTGCAGCAATATTTTCACCAATAAGTCCCCTAGAGCAAGGTATATAGAGGAAAACTAAACAAATTAGACTACATCAAATTAAAAAGCTTCTGCATGGCTAAAGAAACCATCAACACAATGAGAAGGGAACAAACCATATAGGAAAATACATTCACCAATGATATGATGGACAAGGGTTTGATCTCCAAAGTATATAAAGAACTCACACGACTCCACAGTAGAAGGCAAACAATCCAATTTTTAAAAAATAGGCAAAGGACCTGAACATGCACTTCTCCAAGGAGGACATAAAGAGGGCCCAGAGACATATGAAAAGATGCTCAGAAATGCTAGCCATCAGAAAGATACAAATTAAAACTACAATGAGATACCACTTCACATCAGTCAGAACAGGCATCATAAACAAATCAACAAACAACAAATGCTGGTAAGATTGTGGAGAAAAGGGAACCATAGTACACTGTTGGTGGGAATTCAGACTGGTACAGCCACTGTGGAAAAAAGTATGGAATTTCCTCAAAAAACTAAAAATGGAACTGCCTTTGATCTGGCAATTCCACTGCTGGGATTATATCCTAAGAACCCTGAAACACCAATTCAAAAGAACCCATGCACACCCATGTTCATAGCAGCACAATTTTCAATAGCCAAGTGCTGGAAACAGACTAAGTGCCCATAGGTAAATGAATGGATGAAAAAAATGTGGTATATTTACACAATGGAATACTATGCAGCAGAAAGAAAGAAGGATAGTCCTACTCTTCGTGACAGCATGGATGGAACTGGAGAGCATTGTTTTAAGTGAAATAAGCCAGGTGGTGGAAGACAAATACCACATGATCTCACCTATAAGTGGAACCTGAACAACAAAACAAATAAGTGAGCAAAATATAAACAGAAACATGGAAATAAAGAACAAACTGATAGTGACCAGAAGAGAGGGGAAGAGTGATAATGGGAAAGAAGAGGAAGGGGCAAGTCAAGGAACATGTATAAGAGACCCCTGGACAAGGACAATGTTGTAGGGAGGGAGGATTGAATGTGGCAGGTGAGGTGGGTAGGGCAGGGGCAGTTTTGAGGGGTTGGGAAATGGTACAACTGTAACTGAACAACAAAAAACCCTGAAAAAAAAATATGTATACATCGAACCAATTATCCAAAGCTCAGATTTCTGGTGCAGTTACCTAGAACATGATCTTGAGGCTAAAGCTAAGAAGAAGCCTCTAAACAGCAGAGCTTTGCTGATGCCGAGCTTCCCCCAGCCTGGGACCACCTACCACCCTGGCTACTAGGATATTAGAATCATGGCTGTCAAAGTGAAGGGTTGGCATGGTGATTTGAGAGGCACAGAGAAACCAGCTAAATGTGGTGATGATTTAGTTCTGCAAAAAGACAGAAATAATTCAGAGATGGAAAAGAGCAAATGTTTCATAAACAAATATTTGCCACCCCATGCTGAGACAAAAGGACACAGAGAGGAATGTTAACAAAGACTTCTTGCTAAATTTCTCCCCCAGTTTACCACACATAGCCTGAAATAATCCTCTTGCAAAAGAGTCACACACTTTGGGGTGGTAAATTTTGCTTCCCCACAATATTCTGATTCAACAGTCCCAGAGTGGGCCAGCAATGCAAGGGACTACAATGCAGATGGTGTTCAGACACTTTGATAAAGCACTGATTTATGAGCTCATAAAGATTTCTTCATTAGCAGTCTCTCCTAAGATTCACACATGTTTTTTTAATTCCTGCCACCTGGACTTTTTTTTTTTAACACAACTTTAATTTTAGGAAGACTTGAAATAAGACTGAAAAATAAACGTGCTCAACATCAAAATGGAATTCTGAAGACACAGGCAAATTTATTTATTTGGAAACAAATATTCAGTCAGCATTTATTATTAATTAATGTCTCAGCTATTATATTAGGTCCTAGGGGTAAAAAAAATTGACCCAAAAATATATCCCTGCTCTTTTAAATAAGTCCATTTCAGCTGAACAAAAATGTACTGAAGGGTGTGTGAGATACTAAGCACAGGGCATCGCACAGGCTTGTAGGAAATAGTCTCCTTTGTTTAGAAACTATTATGTAAACAAGTAATGTTTTCTCAGGGGGGCTTCTATGAGTTCTTCCAAATCATTCTGATAATTTTAAATATGTGTGTCATATATAACTTACTGTGCTCATTTTAACTGTAATCCCTTAGTTCACAAAGTACAAAACATGTTCAACAAAATACTGGTTTTATTTAAAGGAGCTGAATTCATAAGTTTCACATGGTTATTGTACTGAATTACTTATCAAAAACAACAAATTAGTGATTCAAGCTCTGAGTTGTACTATAAGTTTTGTTTTTTTAAAAAATTACTTACACGCCACACCATTTTTATTTTATTTTTTAAATATTTTATTTATTTCTTTTTAGAGAGAGGGAAAAGGAGGCAGAGAGGGAGAGAAATATCCATGTGTGGTTGCCTCTCATGCACCCCCTACTGGGGACCTGGCCTGCAGTCCAGGCATGTGCCCTGCTGGGGAATTGAATCAGCGACCCTTTAGTTTGCAGGCCGGTACCCAGTCCACTGAGCTGTACCAGCCAGGGCTGTGAGTCTTGTTTTAAAGCATATGGTCTGTTTTCCTCCTAGTATTCAAATTTCTACTGTAGCTTTAATATTTTCTTCTCTTCTACGTTAATTTAAAAATTAAGAATTTATTGATAGAAGAGTACAAAATCTATAGACGTTCTTCCCTTCCCCTTCCTGATTTTATTTCTAAATTATCCTTATTAAATTAGACCAGAAGGGATGATATTTGAGATCAGTTCATCTTTAGCTGCTATACCCACACAGTTTTTGTCATACGGCCATATTGAATAAGCAGAGTGAATGAATCTAAAACAAGATCATTTTAGTTGCAAATAAAGAACTTGGTTTCTCCTGGGCAAAGTCTGTGATCTATAACCTTGCTAGCTCAAGAAATATGAAGACTGTTCTGTTTTCATTTATATTTCAAACATAAACAGTTAACTTTATAAATTCCAAATAAATGCCATAAAAAAGAGCATAATCTAAAATTCTTAGAGAAAAATAATTTTAGGTATATTTCTGTAGTTTACAAAAAAATAAATGTTGGAGGTTTTGGTCGATAAGTCACTACAGAGAGACTGTGCCGATGAAAACGTGAAAGCAGAGGAAGTGTGGAAAGAAGCTGAAGCCACACTAAGAAGTGCAATTAACAAATGCCGCCAGGATAGCAACCGACACTTGTTTTTACCTTGATGTCTGCTGAGAGGTCTGGAAATGACCCCCCGCTCCAGGAGTTCTGATCTTAAAAGGGTTTTCTAGATATGGCTAGAGGATAAAGTTTTCTCTTCAAAGCAAGGTTAAATGCAGTACAATTTCTTACTTTTCTTCAAACTGAGAGATTAGATAGCCCAGTCTTAATCCAGAAAATAGTACTTCTGTGATGGTGTTGGAAGAACAGAATGTTTATTGCTATCACCCTAACTTATCTGGGTCGCAGCCAATAATTGTTTCCATTTTAGTGCCAATTACCTACGTAAAGCAAGACCTGTATACCCACTTCCATCCCATAATAAAAAAAGAAAATTAAAGTTGTATTTACATCATTTGGTTTCTAGGGATCATAAGGGGGTTAGGGAGGATGATTTTGAACACAAAGCAAGCAAAATAGTGGCTCTCTTGGTACATACATAAAACCCTAAAAAGAGAATGGAAGATGATGTTATAAATTAAGGCTTTCATTTCTGTATATATATGCCAAACTATAAATTTGGATTTTAAATTCTATTCCATATTCTAGTTAGAATCATTCTGTGTCTTTAACTACACCTCCTTGCCCCAATTTGTTGTAACAGTCAATTAGCACTTCTGATATTTGTACTATTGTGTTCAGTGTATAGTGTCACAAATAATAACTATTAAATTCCAGAGCTTTATTAAAACTGTTTTAATATAAAAATTTTGTTTTCATTGTAAAAATTTATAATAAAATTTATGTGTATTTTGTTTTTAATATAAGATATTATAGAACATTACATTCCTATATTTTAAGGAAAAAGAAACAAAAAGTTAACATTTTAACTGTGAAATATGTTTAAAAGGAAAATGTGAAATACAGTAGTATAATTATACTGACACCCTTTGTAAGTGATAACACATAATTGAATGGCTCCTATACCGGAACCACAACTATTGAAAAAGACAAAGAGCCTAATTTATTCTGACTAATCAGGATTGATGTTAATTAAAGAAGAGTGGTAGATAATGACTTCTCATTACTACCTGTTAGATGGAAAGAGATTATTCTTCTTCCAGGTAAAATTGCAATTAAGTGACTTTTGAAAAAAGATTTATTTTCAAGAAGATTTTCTTCTATAATTGGTAAAGTATTTGCATAAAGGTCTTTTTATAAAACCATCTAGAAAAAATGGATTTCATCAAAGGCTGCTTATTCTTTAGTTTTGTCACATTTTGTTGGATATGCACAAGATAAAGACAGTATTTGAATAGGTGATAATCAGAACAAAATTGATTTGCATTATTCTGTGGGATGTTTCACACTAAAGAACACAGTCTAGCCAAGTGACTGAAGTTCAAGTTCAAATCCTAATTCCTTCACTAACCAGCTCTGTGACCTGCACCAAGAGTTTGACATTTACAAGGCTTAATTTTCTTATCTTTAAAATTTTAAAAATAATAGATTCTGTTCCATAGGGCTGTCGAATTAAATAGAACTATCTATGAAATATCCAGTACACAAAGTCTTACACAAGAAAATTGATAAATAAATGTTAGCTAGTATATTAGGGGTTTTTTTATTGCTGTATAATAAAATACCACAAAGTTATCATCTCCCTGGTTCCAGGTAGCCTTAGTCTGATCACAGGTGAGCTGGATCCTCTCAAGGTCTCCTCAGAGAAGTCAAGCTATTCCCTGGGGCTGCAAGGTCATCTGGAGCTCAGGATCTTCTTCCAAGCTCACATTTTGATGGCAGGATTTGGGTCCTTGTGGCCAGAAGGATTTGGGTCTTTGCTACATGGTCCTTCCATGATATGCTGGTTTGTTTCTTCAAAGCCAACATACAACTGCTGGGGCTTTGCTCTCCCTGACTTCTTCCATCTTCAACTTTTTAAATCCTCTTAAAAAGAGGTCATCTCATTAGGTCAGGCCCTCCAATGATAATCTCCTTTTGAGTAACTGAAAGCCAGACAATTGGGGGCCTTAATTACATATGCTAAATACTTTACCCTTAGCCACTTACAGGAACTTAATCATGGGAATGACATCCCATTATGTTTATTCAGTTCTCACCTGCATTAAAGAGGAGGCAATTTGCACCTGCCGGTAACTACTGTGGGCCAATCTTAGAATTCTATCTACCACAGCTATTTTATTGTTGTCTTGTATTAGGTATGAACTAGAGTATTTCTCATCTAAAATAAGTTTAAGGATATGATTTAGATATACCTTGACATTTCTTCAAACACCTCCATTTTAAAATATCTTTGGTATATACATCTGAGACGACAATATTTGGATTTCTTGAAGATTCAGCACCTCATCTCAGTGATTCATCCAAGTTGCCTTCTTCAGATATTTACATTATGGCAAAAAAAATAATAATAGCATCAGTGAAAAGAGAAACAGCAATTGCGAAATTATAAAATACCCTACGAAAGGCCTTAAAGATAATGCTTCTGATATAATAATGAGTTAAACTACAAAAGCATCACCAAAAAATGCAACTGAATATTTAGGGAGAAATTTCAAGCAAACAATGATTATTTACCTTCCTAGATGATAATTACCACTCCTAGGTTGCCAGAAAAAATCATTACTAACCACGTAATAAGATGATGTCACATATATACACACAAACCAAAAAACTAGTCTGTAAGAAATTAACACTATATTCAAAGCCAAGGGAAAAAATAAAAAGAAAGTGGATCATGGATAGTTTTGATTTTGAAAGAAACAAAAAATTTCACATTATTAGCAGATTACCTTAATCAAGTTAGGTAAATTGGTAAACAAAATAATGATTAATTTATTTCATATTTTATTTATTAAAAAATTGTCATGGAAAAGAAACATTTAGACCAAGGGAAAAAAAAAAACACTATTTCAGAATCTCTTTTCTTCAGGAGAAGGTAAATGGAGAATAACTGGATGAGAATCTATTTAACTGAATGAAGAAAAAGAATCAGATTGCAGAAGTTAATTGAATTAAGGTCAGAAATTTAGGGATGTATATTCAGGTCAAAGTGTCTATAGAAAAACAGAGCCAACGAGAAAAAGATAGTCCAGCTGCAAAATAATTTACATCGTCTCTACATAATTAATGACATCTGCCCTCGTCGATGGAACTCAAGTCTCCGTAAGAGTGAACTGCACACTTACCTCTCACGGGGAACTTGCTAACAGGTTCTTTATCTCACGCCGATGATTTATGAGAGGAAATCTTATGTAAACAAACGAAACCTGAGTGACAGAATCTGTTCAAACCGAACAGGCTCACCTTGAAGGAAAAACTTGCAAGTTTTCAGGGGCTTTATGCAGAAAGTAAAAGTTGAGATCAGATAAATATGAGATCAAAACATGATTTATAGATAAAAAGTTTGATAAAGCTTTTATACCTATGACATTTGGGTGGCTGAATGTACTTGCAATTGCTGCCATTGATTTAATCACGGTCAACACTATTGAATCAAATAGTCTAATCACACATTGGTTCTTCCCCTGGGCTTTGCTTCCTTGGGGAACTTTGTCCTGAAAAGGACAAAGGACGTTCCATTGGTTGCCATTGTAACCAGACTCAGCCCGGTCATAACTGCTGTTCCCAATATCTGCCAAGGAGCGGTAGGAGTAGAATAGAGAACACTAGGGAAAAAATAGATAAGAAAAAAGACCCCTCCAAAAATTAAATATCTTTATAATTTTGAAACAATATACTGATAAAAATTATTAATACATTTCCATTACTGTGCAGAGAAATGACCTCCCAAATGTCCATGCCCTACTCCCTGGAATTTGTGACGACTCTGTTACACAGCAATGGGACCTGACAGATGCTATTAAGGTTAAAGACTTTCCGCTGGAGTGCTTATCTTGCATTATTTGGGCGGTTATCTATCTAATTACGTGAGTCCCTGAAAACAAGAATCTTCTTTTGGCTGCTAGTCAGAGAAAGAAATGTGATAAAGGAAGAAGAGTCACAGGGACATCACATTGTTGGCTTTGAACCAGAAGGAAGGGAGTTGCCAGCCAAAGAATGGGCGTGGGCTCCAGAAGCTGGAAATGGCAAGGAAACATTCTCGGTAGACCCTCCAGAGAAAAACTCAGCCCTTCTAATACTTTGATGTAGCCCAATAAGACCTGACTTCCGACCTGCAGGTCTGACTTCTGACCTGCAATGGTGTAGGGTAAGAAGCTGTGTTGTTTCTGACACTAGCTTTGTAGTAACTTGTTACAAGAGCAATATAAAACTACTGTAATCACTAATGAAAAATTTGCAAACACTACTCAACCAGAGTGAAAAATAGTTCTTTCAACAGAGGAGTTAGAGATAGTGTAAAAAATAAGGAGTCATGAAAGCAAGCCAATTATTGCTCCCATCTGTCCTCCCATCCCCACCAATACCTATTTCAACAACCCCATTAGGTTAATTGCCCTCGAAGGACATTTAAAACAGAGAGAGAAGTAAATACAGCAGGGAATGCCTGAGCTATGGAATCCAATAAATCTGGGTTTAAATTCCTACTTTGTCACAGCAAAGATGTATGATACTGAGAAAAGCATTTAAAGGGCCTGATTCTCAGCTTCTTTATCTCTGTGTTAAAGATAATTATGTCAAAAGGGTTGTCAAAATAATCAAATGCGTGAACGTTTAAACAATCACCAATACATACTACATCCTGACTGAATTTTAGCTGTTTATTATCATTGTCACTTTTTCTGGGGCATTACATAAACCGTAGAGGAGTTACATGCCTAGTCTAAAGTTCACATCAAGAAATACAAGGTGAGGACTTCATTTCAAGACTTCTAGCTTTTAATTAATTTTTTGCACTATTCCTGCAACCTTCACTGGTCAAAAGATGGCTTATTATATGAGAGAGTTCCTCAAATCATCATTGTAAATGTAAAGATGAAGATAACATTTTGGATACATTTCCATGTTCTTATTAAGGAAAGATTTTAATATCATCCATAGAATCTGGGTTCCTAGAAAACTATGGAAAGTAATATCTAAAACACTGTTTATTACTACTGTCAAATATATAAATCGCCATCATTTATGGATCATAATGAAGCCCTGAATGACTCACTGTTAAACTATACATCACGTCTGCACTATCCCGGTTTGGGTACCCTAGAAGCACAGCATAAAATGGGGGTTCTTATGAAAGTGATTTATTGGAGCAGTGCTCTCAGGAGAAGTGAAGGGCAGCGAGTCAAATGGGGTGTAGGGAGAAAGCTAGGCAGAGAGGTGGCCTGTCCTGGAGACAGGTGTCAGCCTGGTTCCCTTAGTGGTTATGGGGCATGAATTACACCACAGAGCTGGGCTCACCTTGAGGCATGGAGGGTCATCTGTGTGCCCCTGGGTCAGTAAGTCATCGTGGGGCACATGCAAGCTATTAAAAGTGAGTGCACCAGGATGACAGAATGGGGACAGCCACAATGACATGCACTATAAAGGATGATCCCAAAAGTGTGGGTGAGAACTAGATTTTAAATTACAAGGTTAAATTACAAATCTCTGGAGCAGGACATTAGTTTTAACTCCAACTTTTCCTGGAAGAATACAAATGCATCAATCTTGCAGATGAGCAGTTGCAAAGTCTGGGCTAGAGTCGTGGGCAGACCTTTGAGGAAGGACAGCCTTAGAACAAACCTGCATATAATTTAGTGAAATATGCACTACTAATTATGACAAAAATATCACACCACTAATTGTGATATAATATTGGATACATGCTCCAACAGGATATAATAATATTTCATAGCAACTTATAAATCATTCCACCCTGGTCATTGTAGGGTTGATTCTAAAATTGCCTTTTAGCAAATTTGTATACAAAGATAGTTCTAGAACTGTTATGTATCACTTCTCATCTTTGTCATACTGGATATGTACATCTAATCATGAACCAGGTGTCCCACAAAAATCCTGAAAGATGGCCCCTTTAACAGCACACCTGATTACTCACCAATGTAAAACCCAAATGACCACAGCGATGAGTGTCAATATTACTCAATTACTCAAAAGAAAGATTAAAAGAGAGAAGAGACTCTAATCATCACAGATATATCTATAGCTTGTTTTTAAAAGATAACTTCTATTTGATATACAATGTAACCTGTTTCAAAGAAACTGCCACTGTTCACCATTTTTGCTTTTCTGCCTTAAAAATCTTCCGGATTCTCATCAACACTTAGATTTCTAGAAACAAGATTTACTTGTCTGTATCTATGGATAAACGTTAAAATGCTCTTTTACTTAAATAGTGCTTGTTTTTTTATTTGCTCAAAGAGAATATTTCAAGTGAATTTTTCTAAGGGTTAGTTAACATCATCTATGGAGAATTATAAAAATATAACTAAAATATGTGATCTTCATTTTTTAAAAAATTGTTGCTTTTTAAAAGGTTAGCATTAATAAATGTAAATTTAATAATGAATCAATTATAAAATAAATAATTGACTCATTATTGATCTTCAAAAATAACTTCACTTTTACATGTAAATTCATAAGCCACAAATATTAATTTGCTGACATACGCATTAAAGAAATCTCAGTGTGTTGGATAACCTGTTTCCAGATTGAAACATTGGCAAATAAGTGCTACATTTTCTACCACACAGCTAGATTCTAAAGTCAACCTGTAGAACAACCGAGGGAGTTGTTTAATAACATCAAGAGTGCAAGACCTGTCTTGGGAGTCTCCCTAATGAACCATCTCATCTCATATCCTTTGTCAAAACCATAAATGAATTAAGTGTTTGGCTTGCTGATAAGTGGGATGCACCAAAAGTAATTGAACAAGATAATCGAAAATTTGTTAAACCTGTCACTGCACATCATTATCAGCTTCAATTTCAATGCAGCACAATTAGCTTATAATAGGTATAGTTGCATCAAGTCTATGTTCAGGTTCAGTGAGTAATGCGCCCTCTTCAGTAAATTAAATTAGACTCCAAGTAGATGAACAGAATACAGGCTGCACACGTAAGGGGTGTAAATAAGGCAAAACTTGGGATTTATGGTACGCTAAAGCTGTTCCCTGAAGCCGTGTGGGCTAAATGGCTTTCATTACCGCCTTTTAACTACCAGACATGTCGTAGATCAGGCCAGTGCCTAGAAATGCCAATCCTGGCTTATGATTGAAATGTTAAAAGTAAATAATCAGATGGGTAACCATTAATAATAATATACATTATATTCTTCCCCTTGCCAGATAAGAATACTGAAAATTACAAGATAGGAAGACTAACAAACTCCATTGTACCTTAAATTTTAGATGAGAAGGCTTTGAGAAAAAAAATACCCTATCATGCTATCTCAGCTAGTTAGTATTTTTAATTAAAAAGTATGATTATACTCATGACAAAAAAATTTACTACAGGGTTATGCAATAGTGGAAATGATTTGAAGTAATTGGTGAGCATATGTTCATTTGCAAGAAAATTAAAGTTATATTGCTTAATATTGGTGTGTATATATACACACTTAAAAAGTTTTAGGTAAAGATATGTAAAATTGCCATAAAAATAATTAAATAAAACCTAACAAGCAGATGCTTGTGTAAGTCAGGAATGAACACAAGACAACTGTGTGAATGTTAGCTATCTTGCAGTTTACGACACCCTACAAAGTCTGAACATTTAATATCTGTTGATCAAGAGGTTATCCAAATTTCAGATTATGTACATAGAATATACAAACTTAGACTGTTTGAGACTAGAAATGTGAGTAGTTGAAAACTAAACATAAACCTTATCAGTGGACCCAAATGTTCATATTCTCTATCAAGGTCAAGTCCCTGAGCAAGTCAAGTATCTGAAAACTCAGATAATCATAATGTTTTGTGGCCAGTGTGTCATGAGAGCCAAAGATGCTTATGGTTTTAATGAATATTTTGTTTTATTTACGCTAAGTTAAAAATGGATTGGTCTCTCTAAGTTTCTTGAAACTAAATTGCTTATCTATTTTAGATAACATGTTTTGGAAAATATTAAATATTGACAAGTTTTATTTCCCCCAGCTGCCTCCACCACCATTATATAGATTTTTGTATATTTCTGTCATTTCAGCATATTTTCATCATGTCACACAGTATAAAATTTTCAGTAATTGCCTTCTATGTTGATCATGTGTTGTGCCTAATAGCCAGCCTCCTTAATTTCAACAGTGATGTCTACAAATCTCAGTACAGAACTGACTGTTTCTGAGAAACCTTCAAGGAAATAGTTAACCTCACCCTTCTGGGTCTTATAACTTGCAATGAAAAGCATGATGGCTCTTGGTAAATGTCCTCATATTTTCCTGATTTGTACTTTAGTCATGTTTTGAAGTCTTCAAGTTAGAATTGAGCTAATAAATCCATGGCCTATTGACTTTGAAATTAATTTTCTTTTTTATCTATTAATAAAGAAATTTATTTTTGTTTGGGATTTTGCCCTGAATAGTTTATATAGAAGGTAGAAAATATTCTTGTTACTTAGAAGTTTGACTCAAAATCTATCACATTTATATATAACAGTGCCTCCTGTTTTTTGTTTATTTGAAATTTTCCCCTTACAATTTGAAAGATAAACAAATGTTTAAGGGAAAACCATTACTTCAGGGCTATGAGTCCACCTGTAATCTCATCTGCTCTTTGCTTGTCCATGGTTTACTATTGGTTAGATACTTGTTTTCTGGGGGTTGTTAGCCTTCACTGGCATCTTTACATGGCTATGACATGTTGGGAGTGTAGGGTGACTTTATGACCAAAGGGAACTTCAATAGCTATTGATTCTTTTTCTCCTGTATAAAAATAAAATCAGTGACTAAAAGCTATTTGGAACTTTCTAAAATACAGGCTTTTTTAAAGCCAAAGATTCTGTATTTGAGTAAACTACATAATCTACCACTGAGTGAACCAAGTATTTTTGGTGAGCACCCTGGCATTACTGGAATATTTCAAAAGGCTTTAAACATCTAAATAATTGACACTATTATCATGTAAGTGTCCCCTGTGTCTATGGAATTCTCTGGGTAGAGAATGCAAAATAAATAGAAGATGGATCCTACATTGGAGAACTTACAACTTAATCAAGATGCATGTATGAAACAAAAAGCTGATGAATAAAGCCGTTTATACACTAGTTCTAGGTGGTACGGTTTAAAGTCAGGCTAAGTCTTATAACAATTACAGAGTACAAATGTATTCCTTCATACAACTACACACGCCTTCATCACAAAAACAAAGACACTCTAGGCTACCACACAGACCACAATAAATTGCAAGAAGAGAGAGGTGCTATAACAGTAAACTCAAACCAGTCAATTGTCCTCAGTCTTTAGCATTGGAAAAAATACTTGTATTATGAGTGAGGTTGCATGAACTCAAAAGAGACTGTCAGCTCACAACACTCATATCTTTGATCTCCCAGCAAGCCAGGTTTGAACAGTTTTGAGACAAAAATCTGTGATGGTTTTAATCACCTCCAGTTTTTTTTTTCCAATTACTTTTTTATTTAGTTTTTCCTTATTTTAAACTTTTTCTTTATTATATTTTTCCATTACCATTTATTCCCCTTATGTCTCCTTTCCCTGCACAATCACCACACTGTTGTCCATATCCTTTTCCTTATTGCTCAGCCCCTTCACCCCGTAATCCCCCCACATCAGAACTGTTAGCCTGTTCCATCTATGGGTCTGTCTTTATTTTGCTTGTTAGTTCAGTTTGTTCATTAGACTCTACATATGAGTGAAATCATATGGTATTTGTCTTTCTCGCACTGACTTATCTCACTTAGCATAATGTTACCCAGGTCCATCCATGCTATTGCAAAGGGTAAAATTTTCCTCTTTTTTATGGCTGAGTAGTATTCTTTAGTGTAAATGCACCATAGTTGTTTTATACACTGATCTACTGATGGACATGGGCTGCTTCCAGATCTGGGTGATTGTAAATAATGCTGCAATGAATATGTTCTTATGTTCTTTAGAGTTAGTGTTTTGCGTTTCTTTGGATAAATTCCCAGTAGTGAAATCACTGGGTCATAAGGCAGTTCCATTTTTAATTTTTTGAGGTATCTCTGTATTGCTTTCCACAGTGGCTGCACCAATCTGCATTCTCACCAACAGTGCAAAAGGGTCTCCCTTTATTCTCATCCTTGCCAGCACTTGATATTTGTTGATTTATTGATGATAGCCATTCTGACAGGTGTGAAGTCATATCTCATTGTGGCTTTAATTTGCATTTCTCCGATGATTAGTGATGTTGAACATCTTGTCAAGTGTCCATTGGCCATCTGTAAAACCTATACTTGGAAATTATAAGACACCAAAGAAAGAAACTGAAGAAGACACAAATAAGTGGAAGCACATACCATGTTGATGGATAGGAAGAATTAACATCATTAAAATGTCCATACTACCGAAAACAATCTATAGACTCAACACGTTCTTATCAAGATTCTATAGATGTATTTCATGGAACTAGAACAAATATTTTAAAATTTTATATAAACCACAAAAGGCTCTTCATAGCAACAGCAATCCTGAGAAAGAAGAACAAAGTTGGAAGAAAGATGCTAACTAATATCAAACTATACTACTAGGCTATACTATACTAGGCTATACTAGGCAAACTATACTAGGCTATAGTAATCAAAACAGCCTGCTACCAGCATAAAACAGACACATAGATCAATGGAAGAGAATAGAGTCCAGAAATAAACCTGTGGGGGAAACTTTGCAAGCAAGTGACCCCGTCTGCCACAGATGAAAATAAAACTACCAAGACGTGATCTGCTTGGGGAGGAAAGGTGGTCAATCTCTCAAAGGAGAAGGATCAAGAGCCCTTTCCTCAATGGTTTTTTATTAGGTTCATAACACACAGGAATATAGGTAAAGCTCATCAATCAATGTCAGGCGGCAATGATCAAACAATAGATAACATTTCAAAGAAATCTGAGGGCTTAATCTAAGTCAGTGTCTGTCAGGTAAGGGGGTTGCAAAAACTGTGGGAGACACACTCATTTCCTGCTTGGATCCTTATCATATGAATGAAAGCACTCTTAGTAAAGCAGGCTTCACAGAATTTTACAAATTCTTTCTTGTGCCTCATCACCCCAGAACCCACTCTAGCTGGCAGAGGGCTGCACTGCCCTCCCTGTCATTATTTCAGGCTTAAGTGGATTAGAACCAGGAAGCATTTCTCCCAGACAGAAATGGGGACTCAGGCTATGTCAGAATAGCCAGGGAGCGAGGATCACCCCCTCTTTGCTGCAGCCCCCTGAGTCCTTCCTTGAGGGCCTCCAAAGTGATCATGTCTGGCTTGGGTTGCCCCCACTCTGAGGGGTCTTATCTGTTATTGACTAACTGACCAAGCATTGAAGGCCAGAGATGGATGAAGCAGAAGCAGCGCTCTTGCCAGGGAGATAAGCTTTGTCTCCTTAGTGGCTCACAGTCTGGAGGTCGCTCACTCAGCCTTAGCCATGGGGGGCGTTACGACTCCTGAAACCAGGCAGAATGGTTCCAACATAAACCCACATGTTTACAGTCAATATATGATAGAGGAAGCAAGAACATACAATGTTCTAAAGACAGTTTATTCAACAAATGGTATTGGGAAAATTGGACAGATATGTGCAGAAAAATAAAACTAGAACAACATCTTATACCATACATAAGAATAAATTCAAAATGGATCAAAGATTTAAATGTGACATGAAACCATAAAATTCCTAGAAGAAAATATAGGCAGTAAAATTTCAGGCATTTCTCGCAGCAATTGATTTTTAGATACGTCCCCCAACAAGGAAAATGAAAGAAAAAATAAACAAATGGGGCTATGTTGAACTAAAAAGTTTTTGCATGGGAAAGGAAACTATCAACAAAATAAAAAGCCCACTGAATAGAACATATTCACAGATTCATCTGATAAGGGGTTAATATTAAAAATTTATAAAGAACTTATAAAACTCAGCACTGAAAGAAAAACAACTCCATTAAAAAATAGGCAAAGAACCTGAATAGGCACTTCCTCAGTTACTTTTTTATGAAAAATTTCAAAAACATAGTAAAATTAAAAAACAAATTTTAAGTAAACACCCATATCCCAACCACTCTGTTAAGGATTCCATAATTAACACTTTTCTATATTCGCTTTATTATATATCCACTGTCATCCCCTAAGCATCTATCTGTTCATCTATATTTTGAATGCATTGCAAAATAATTTACAGGATTCAGTATACTTTTCACCTAAACACTTTAATGTGTGTGTATATATATATATATACATACACACACACACACATAATTTGTTTTAAAAACTTAGGTTAAGTGTAGTGTGAAATGCATAAACCATAACAGTACTGTTTGATAAGTATTGACAAATGCATAACCTGTATAACCTAAACTCCCATTCTTTTAAAGATCCATTCTTGCTACTTTGGTATAGAATATCAAGAGGTAGAATATACCATCAGCCCAGAAAGTTTTTGCAAGTTCCTCCCCAATTAATCTGTACTCTTCCCAGAGACAATCATTGTTTTTTTTCTTCTACCAAACATTACATTACTTGCTCTAGAACACAATAAAAATACAATTATATAATATGAACATTTTGTTTAAGGCTTAATTTACTCAGTATATTTCTGAGATTCATCCATGTTGTTGCATATTAATAGTATTTTCTTGCCTTTTATTACTGAGTAGTATTCCATCAAATAAATATAACAGTCTTTCTATTTATATATCTTTTGATGAACAGTTCTTTGTTTTCAGTTTTGGGCTATTATAAGCACAATTTCTCAGAACATTCCTAGGCAAGCCTTTGTATGAACACATGTTTTTATCTTCTTGGAGTGGAATTAATAGAACATAGGATAGGCAAATGTTTAATTTTATAAGAAATGGTAAGGCATTATTTCCAATGGGACAATAATATTTTATACTGCTTCCCAAAATGAGTGAGAGTTCCAGGTGCCCTACACCAAAATCTGGTATTATCCACTTTTAAAATTTTGGGGGACCATTCTAACAAAGTTCTATTTCTTGGTGGTTTTAATTTGTACTGTCTAATGGTGGCATTAGTCTGGGTCAGAACAGGTGATAGAAACCACATGGTGGATTAAACAACTGACGTTGAATATAGGAAGTTATCAAACTATTGTATATACTATATATAATATATAAGCTATTATACATATACATAATACATATATAAATGAGTACATATGTATAATCTAGTTTATATATGTATAAACTACATATATAATACATAACAGTTTATATATACATCATATATAAACTATTATATATATTATATATAATATATACCAAACTATATATATAAAGCTTTGTGGTTTCCTAGTACTGAGAGAGAGGACCCAAGAAAGGACAAACCTGGAAATGGACTGACTTCCTCAAGACTGACGTTCAAACCTTGATGAAGGTATGGGCTAGATCACCGGACAGTGAAAAATTGCCTGGTTTGTCCAAGCTAAGGCTGGTCTGCAAAGCTGGACACACAAAGCAGTCCCCTGGAGTGTAAGCAGAGAGCAGGTGGTCAGCCTCCAATACACAGACAAGAAGATGGGTGAGAAGCCGGGCCCCACACCACTCTTGCCCTGCAGTGGCAGCAGCAGTAAAGCGGGATCCTCTGAGTCTCATGGGGTCATACTGGTGCCTGCAGAGGGAATCAGGGTCCTTGTGCAGCAGGAGGTCATTGGAGTGCTGGTTTCTTTGTTGAGGGCCACGGGGAGGTTCCCACCACCCCTAACTGAGACTGTGAGGTATCTGTGGATCCATGCTCTCTGGGCCTGCAGTCGTGGCAGAGCTACAGTGCATGCCCTCCCAGCCACACCCCATGCACATTGCAGCACCAGGACACTAGCTGCAAGAGGTGAGACATTTCTTCCTGCGATGTTCCTCCAGCGCCCTCCACTGAGGCTTAACATTGAGCGCACTTTAAAGACAAATGCTAAAAAAGAACTCAATTACCACAGAGCACATATTGAAGGTGAAATTTGGAGCTGAGTGGCTATAAATTGATAAATGACACAATGACCAATGATACTGTGTGTGTTTTCATGTGATTTTATATACTGTCCTTTGGCAAGTGCCTGTCCAAACCATTTTTTAAAAGACCTCCTCTCAGCATCTTGATCTTGCTTCATCTGTATCTGGATGCATGAATAGCGTCAGCAGAGCAGTACTCCACAAGCATTCTTCTGCAATCTGTTACATGGCTTTGATTTTTACAAAGAATTGCTTTAGTAGACCCTGATATCTAATATCTACCAGAAAGCAATGTCTATTGTGAAAATACAGTTGGAGAAGGTTCTTAATATTAGGGATAGAAAATAGTATCAATAAACATTAAAAAAGCAGCATAGTATAAGTACAACTGGCTTGGTAACCAGACCATGTGTGTTGAAATACAGCTTCTACATTGACTGGCTATGTGACTTTAGATAATTGCTTAAGGTCACTCTGTTTCAGTTTCCTCACCTGTAAAATAGGAGTAGTCATAAACAGGCTATTAAATAGGGTGTAATGATTGTACCTCATAAGACTGTTGTAAGAAATAAATGAGTCAAGAGAGAGGGAAGATGGTGACGGAGTAGGAGGGAGCAGATTTCAGTTCCCCCTACACACAGGAGGAAAGACTGACTGATCCATGGAGGAACAGAGCAGACAGGCAACAGTACTGCAGCGTATTTGAAAATAAGAGTCCACAAAGCTGTAGCGGTCACTGAAAAACCAGAAACCAGACAGTAAAAAGGATATTTCAGGACAGTAAGGTCCCAGGGACCAACGCGGGGACCGGACAAGTTTGTAGCCCCAGGCCCGGCATCTGGTGCCCAGAGAGGGCACTCAGTCTACCACAGACTGCTTGAAAGTGGAGGGCGAGGGCCTGCCGAAATCCTTGGGAGAGTGATGGGTCACCTGCTCCCTCCCTCCCCCACAGACCAGGGTTGGAGCAACACCAGCAGAGTTCTGGTCATGGAGAGGGGAATAAGGATGAAGAGGCAAGACACATGGGGCTGTGATTACTCGTGCAAGTCTGTGGGCACCAGCTCGGGAGAGCTGAGAATCAGACTGTGATGCACACTGACCCCAATAGTCACCAGGCTGCCTGGAGAATCCGGCTACACGAGACTCAAGGCTTGAGTAGGAGGAATTTATTAAATAGAAGGGCTAGGGAATCTGCTGTGACAGCCCTGAAGATGTCTCCCAGCCCAGCCTTGCAGAGACCCCAGGGTTAAAGGGAAAGCACAGTGACTCCATCCCCGTAGCACTGGGAAGGAAAGCATTTGGGCCAAAATTCACTGGGAAGGGAAGTGTTTGGGACCAAATTC